>LNAC01000345.1:146250-294779 GCA_002007465.1 Ailurus styani
TCTTCTTCTTCTTCTTCTTCTTCTTCTTCCTCTTCTTCCTTTTTAAAAAAAATCTTCCAAATTGTTGCACATGCTAGATGCTATCTCCCTTTCCAGGCATCTCTGAGCATCTCCCCACCCACACCCCACTACTGCAGCCATGCTGACCCACCGCACTGATTTCTCTGTGTTCCTCCTACAAATGCTTGTTTCTCTGTTTGGGCCATTCCTTCTTTTCCTCTTTTAGACAACTGACTCCACTCAGCCTTCAATATCAAGTTAGTGTTAATTTTATTGGAAAGCCTTCTCTGAACCCCCCAGAATAGTCCAAGGATTCCTGCTCTGTGCTCCAGGCACCCGAATCCCCCCAATGTTAAGTTTATCCAAGTTTTTTTTTTTTTGCAATGGCTTGTGAATTTGTCATCTCGCTCATCTAATTTTCATAGTATGCCCAAGAACTAGCACAGTGCTTGGCCTAAAGGAAAATTCCATGCATTTATCAAATAAGCTAAAACTGACACCAGCATTATCTCATTGAGCCACAAATATGATTCAGTCACTCTTCTCTCTTAAAACTTTGATTATTCATCAAGCACTAGAGGATCCAACAGATTTTTACAAAGCATTTTCCAATCTTTCATGATGTATCCACAATCTAACCTTTAGATTTCCTCTCTAAATCTTGCATCCAAATTTTCTGTCTGTATAGCAAACATCTTTTTCTTACATTGTATAGTGACATATACTCTATTCAGCATTGCATCCTTTTGAGTTAACGTTTTACTCCAGTCTCCAGTCTCTCTTGCCACAACCAGCTGTGCTAAGGTGTACGTTGACCACATCTGGTGTCCACTGCAAGCATATCCCCGATTTCCCCCAACAGGGCTTCTCTGCCCCCTTCTCAGCACTTGAGGTACCTGTGGGAATATGTTCAGTCAAGGGAGAGAGCCTGCCAGGGCCAACACTGGTCACTAGGGGCAGGAAATAGACCCTTGTTCTGGAGTGGATGAGTCTAGAGTACAACCTATACTCTCCTCTGAAAGTTCCAAAAGGGCTGGAGCTCCAACTTGCCCATGGTGGTGACAAGCTCAGAAATGCATTTTTGGAGTGGTGCTTCTTCCTCCTCACTTTATGCTTCCTTTTCTTCCAGCCCCACGTAATTATACAAAATCAACTAGCTGCAAGGCAAACCTTATCTGGTTTTGGAAAATCCCAAAGTTAAAATATCGTAATAAGTAATGCATACTTTTACACTTATTGTTCCACGTGCCTGGAATTCTTCTGACTCAGGCCACCCAAGCCCATTCTCTTTAGGAGTTTCTATTCATCATCCAACCCTATCACGAATGGTATCCTGATAGTGAAGTGTTCCTTGACCCAGACTTAACTGCTCTGTCCTTTCAGGTTTCCTTTTTTAAGATTTACTCATTTATTTGAGAGAGAGACAGAGACAGAGACAGAGACAGAGACAGAGAGAGTGCACGTGCCTGCACGAGCAAGCGAGTAGGGGGTGGGGCAGAAGCTGAGAGAGAATCTCTAGCAGACTCCCCACTGAGTGTGGAGCCTGATGTGGGGCTTGATGTGGGGATCAATCCCAGGAGCCTGAGATCATGACCTGAGCCAAAATCAAAAGCCAGGTGCTAGACCAAGCCAGCCACGTGCCCCTCTGTCCTTTCAGTTCTGATTGCATTTGTACACATTTCTGTTCTATTTAGCATTGAAATCACATTTTACAAATCTATGAGAAAATGAAAATTACATATATTTGGTCATTTCATTTAAATTTATTTATAAAATACTTTTAACAAGCGGTTGCATATAGGTATTTAGAAAAAGATCAAAGTCAAGAAAATTTTCTATTATTGATATTAGATGCTGTATTAAATAAGCTCTCTTTAATATGTTTCTTTTGACTCAAGCTGAACTTATATGTAGCTCCTATTTTGCACTGAGCAATATCTTACATTGATTATCTGGTGGGTAGTTCCCCTAAGGAGTCACTTTGTACCTTTTAGAATACAAGGTGTTTTTTCCCCTTGCTAACAGAAAGAGAGACCTCCTGAGGCATTTGTGGGAGTTCCAGTGGCTTTAGAGAGAGTTGAGGGTAAGGTTGGCAGAGCCAGAGGTAGATGAAGTACAGTCCCAAGTGCTGGAAACTACACCTGGATCACAAGCTGAGGAGTTATTTTCATGTCACTTGGGAATTCTCACGTAATGTTGTATGGGGCTTCCAGTGACGTTGTGTGACAGAGAGTGAAAAGTACTAGTGTCCCCACCTCTTCTGCACTGCCCTGACACTCTAAGGGAAAAGGGCAGAACAAAAACACAGACCACAAGGAAAGAGACCCACGCTTAGCAAACTGGAGACTTCCCTAGTGTCATGGGCGGTGTGTGAAGAACTATTTATTTTCACCAAAGCAGATGTCATAAACACTTCAGCTCAGCCCTGCATCTTTCACTTACATATGACTCCCTAGCCCCAAGACGACCCCACCTCACACAGCTGACAAATGTACATCTCCTAAGTTCTTCCACGGCTCCCCCTTTCTTTGATCCTGTCATTTGGGGTCTACCAGCCATACCTGGGGCTCTTCCCTAAAAGGCCTCCTGCATTCCTGTCTATTCCTCTGGCTGGGACCTATACATTTGTCTCCCTCAGCCATGAGGCCTGCTGGCTCACCCTTAGGAATAACTTTCCAAGGACCATTGGAAATATTTGGGGCCAAGATCCTTGCTAAATAAAAACTAAGACATGTTCATCCAGAAAAGTTCAATTTCAGTCATGATTTTTTGTATCCCTGTAGGTACTAAGTCTGGAGAGGTCCAAACTCTGAATACATACTTAATGATATTTACTCCCCAAAAATCCTACTTTGGTGACAGAAGAGATTAAAAATATGCTTTTTTTTCTCAAATTCCCTAGCTCTATGAGAAATGATATATAAGGATCAAGTGACACTTTCTTAATTCTAAACTGAATATGAAAATTTTGTTTTGGCTTAGGACTAGATGGCTAACTTTCAACCTTAAAATTTAATATAGAATGATTCCTTCTGGGTAGGCAGAATGAGTCTATGGCTGTGTCTTCTTTTACTGCCTGTTAATTGGTACTTTTTAACTTCTCATGTAAAACCACTTGTAAGTCTACATTTAATGCAGAAAACCCACATGACTCCTTAAATTATGAAAATCTTATCCTCAAAAGTCAATAATCTCAGGGCCCTATGAATTTATTATAAATATTAAGCTTTGAATAATGTAAGCGGATCCTACCTGATGGGATTTCGCTCCTGTCTTCCTCACACAACATATTAGAACTGCCAATGCTTCTCTGGAATAAGCCTCAGTGGATGAAAGGGGTTTGGGGGGGTTTCCTTCGGATGTTCGATGCTTTGGTGGAATGTGAGCCCCTCTAACCAGTCACTCGTCTACTAACATGGCCTTGTTAGTCTCATAGGAAGGCTCTTAATCACTCCTTAGCATGGTTTTTAACTGGGCATTTTGTGAGCCGTAGTATTTCAGATTAGAAGTTTGAGTTTTAGGAATGACATAGTGTTAATTATTTGGGGATATTTGTTATTTAAGGTTCTTACCACAAATTATATTTTTGGTGAGATCATTTGAGATCTGTAAATATCACAGAGAATATTTTCACATAATAATACCATAATATAATAATAAAAATAAAAATAAATGCTTCATTATAGAAGCTCAAACACACACCTTATTTAAAATAAGAAAGAATATTTTAATAATTTTTTTCTATGAACTGGCATTTTTCAAAATTAAAAGATACTAACTTTTGTAAAATAGTAACATATTACAAACACCATGTTGAGAGAGAATGTATGTTTTAAGTTTTTCTCTTTTTTTCTTTTTTTTAAGTTAAGAGGAAAAGTCTGAAAAAGCTACAAAATAATCCTTTCAGTGTTCCCAGTATTCACTGGAGTATAGTATCCAGCTACAACTTCAAACGTATCATTAGGGTTCTTAATGAAAAACTGAATGAAGCAATCTAAGTCAAAGTAGTTGATACAAGTTTGCCTGCAAAAGTAAAGTCTCCAAGACAATGATGATTGTCTTCTCCACTACCAAGGAGAAAATCCTCTGCTGTAGACTCTCAAAGGCATGACTACAGTTCTTTGCACAACTGTCTAGTCTCCAAAAAGTCGTGTGTAGTCAAAAGACAGATGCTAGCAGCTCTGGATTTCCTCAGCAGGAGAGCTGAGGCTGGAATGAGCCTTAAAAGCATTTGGTGAACTATATATTCACAGTGAGAACAATCATGACTTACTGAATTTGGATTGCTTGAGGCAGTGGAATATCTTATCTTAAAAATACTCTTAAAAATACTCTTTACTCACTTGGGTGAGACCACTTAACTAAGAATCATTGCCCTAGGTTGTGCCTTTCAAACTTCAGTGGGCAGGAGAATTATCTAGGGGGTTCTTTTAAATATTCTCATTCATAAAATTGGGGGTAGGGCCCAGGAACCCGAGACTAGTGCTCAGAGGCCACCCTTAGAGGCCAAGGCTGTGCCTCTCACAGGGGAGTGATTTAAAATGACATCCAGTGACACAGTTACCCACCAAATTCATCTTTAAACGGCTTCTGTACCTTAACTGCAATTTAATGATTTCTTCCTGGGCATTCAAAAGTTTCTTGTCAAAAATTCAATGGACATTTTTCATTCGTTTTCCACTCTTTTTCTTGCTTTTTAAAAAAAAGTTTAAATGAAGGGATTTAAAGATTCAAAGAATTCTAGAATTTGTTACAAAGAGAGAAATAGAGCACTAGAGGGCTGTCCCCCACATCTTTTCCACATCTCCATTTGCCTTCTCCCAAGGGCAGCCATTTTCACTCTTCTTACCCTATTACTTTACATCTATAATAGCGTAACTAAACAATATCCTTCTATTATATTATCTGCTGATTTTTCAGTCATAGTCATTACTTGTTGAGTTCCTTTCTGCCCCCCCCCTCATGTGAGCAACTGGCCTGTCCTACCACCCCCATTCTCCGCATATAATTGTACCATAATTTAGATTACTTACATATTCCTGCACAGTTTTTTCCTAGACCTAAGAACTACTGATTTTAAGTGCTTCATTCAGGGTTTTTATCAAATTAATTCTTCTCCAAACACTTTGTCTGTTATCTAAATTTCCTCTTAATCTATCCTGATGCATCTGGGACATCATCACTTACACCTTTATTGAGGCATCTCCTTTCTCCCAGAGCTTTATGACGTGTTCCAGGCTGGGTGGTTGGTCTCTATCCTGCTGTACAGTTGTCCCCCTGGGATCCCTTGTCCCAGCTCCTCCCTTTATTTCTGTCCAGTGTTGGAGCTCCTGCATCCTGTGTTGGTTGTCTTCCTCTTTCCCCACTTTAAGTTCTCATTTTGGAAGGACATATCCCCAGCTTCCTGCATGGCAGATGCAAAGAAGACTGATGTTCTGAAAATATACATGTCTGAAGATGCCTTTAGTTCATCCTGAAAGGAATTCTTTACCCCACTTTAGAGCTATCTGATACATGTAATTCCTGAGTCTTTTGATGTTTTGATGTTTTTGTGGTACAAACTGAGTTTTGTTTTATGTGTTTATTTGTTTGTTTTTGACTTTTCATGTTGTCATTTAAATTCCATTCTTTATTGGGTATAATAATTCCCACATGGTATGCCTATTTTCTTTGCAGTTTCTAAATTGTTTTGCTGTTATCTATTCTCATATTATCTCCATCTTTGTAGGTTTATGGCTTTTTCAAAAAAATTCCTTTATTCTAATACACTTTCTAAAATAAAAATTCTGGGAGTGAGTAAACATCGATATTGTCTTCTCCCTGCCTTCTCTACCTGGGAGCACCATAGTTTATTCATCCATCTTGACCTCTCAGAACAGCAGTGACCACTACTGCCCAGATTTTCCTTCTTGAAGTATCTTCATTTTGTTTCCAGGACAACATTCTTTTCCAGTTTTTCTCCATCTGGGGCTGGTCCTTTGCCATCAAACTGAAAGGCTCATCATTATTCTCTGCCTAGACTTTCAATGTTATGTTCCTCCAGGTTAGTTTCCTCTTTTCTCATCCTTTGCTCTCTTCCCAGTCAACATTATGGTTTCCTTGTTTCAGCTACCACTTGCTCACACATGATCCTCATATATATATACATATATATATGTATATATATACATACATATATGTATATATATACATACATGTATATATACACATATATATATACATATATATGTGTATATATATATATATATATATGTATGTATTTAATTCTCTCCTCTGGACATCTCTGAGCTCTCAGCTGATCTTACCACATATATATCTCACATGCATATATATCTCAGTTTCTGCATTTCCCAAACCTGGCTCATGACCCTTCCTTCTTTCTTAGTCTTCTATTGACCTTTATCCTAATAAATAATGCTCTACAGAATTTAAGTCAGCATCATTTAAGTCAGGATGGGGACCAAGCATCATCATTGGTACCTCCCTTTTCCTAAAGGTACCCCCTGTGGTACAGCTATTATTAATTCCTGTTGTTTACGACCAAAATCTCTCAAATTTTCCATTGCTGCCACCCATGTCACCACCCTTCTGGTCATCTAGCACCAGGGTGAATGTATTAGCTGGCCAAATAATCCTCTCACTTTCATGCTTGTTCTTCTCTGAACTTCTCTTCACAGGGCAGCCAAGGGGGTCTTTCAACTACAAAGCCGGTCATGTCATCCTCACATCTACCACCACCACCTGAGCTCCTCAACCCATATGACCCTTGCAATGTCTTTCTGTTGCTCTTTCAATGAACACCCAAGTTCTTAGCACATGCTGCTGCCCATTTCCAACCTCATTCAACAACACTGCCCCTCTCTTCTTTATTGTGTCACCCACAATGGCTTTCTTTTAATACCTCAAAAGAGACAGGTTCCCTTCTGCCATTGGACCACTGTCCATGCTCTTTCCCCTGCAGAACTGTTTTCCTCCCACTCCTCTTCCTTCATCAATTAACACATTCCAATCAACTGTCACTTTTTCTGAAGTGCCTGTTATGACCCCCCACCCCAAGATATCTCTGAAGTACCTTCTAGCTTTCACCAGAGTCTGGAACCATCCTTCAGGTCACTTAACACAACTTCAGTTATACATGTATCTGAATTATTTTTATTAGCATCCATCTACTCCATTCTTTTTTTTCTTCTTCTTCTTTCTTCTTCTTAGAGAGAGAGAATATGTGTGAGCACAGAATGGGAGGGGAGAGGCAGAAGGGAAGAGAGAAAGAGAATCTTACTCAGGCTCCATGCCCAGTGCAGGGCTCGATCTCACCACCCTGAGATCAAGACTTGAGCCAAAATCCAGAGCCAGGGGCTTAACCAACTGAGCCACCCAGGTACCCCCATTAGATTACATTCTTGAAGAATACTTAACATATTTGAGGGTTTCTGAATTTGGCCACTGTCATTTGGTATTCCTGAGAGTAATAAGTGGAAATGTTTCAATGGCCCTTCTAGTGTCCTACAGAGACAAAGAAGGAATGTTTCTAGGTGACTTTCAGTCTTCTTAAGCCACAATCATATAAATGTTGTCACTTGGTAAAAGAAAATAATAATTAAAGCTGTGTCTCAAGAGTTGGCAGAAACTTATTGGTCATATTAGTCTCTGCCATAATAAATTACCATAAACTGGGTGTCTTATAGCAACAGAAGTTTATTTTCTCATGGCTCTGGAGGCCAGAAGTCTGAAGTGAAGTTGTCAGCACTACCGCGGTTCCTCTGGAGGCTCTGGGGGACAATCTTACCTTCCCTCTTGTAGCATTCCCTTTGTCTGTCCTACTCCAGCTTCTGTCTACATCCTTTCATGAACTTCTCCTCTGTGTTTGCCCTCTACTTTTCTGTTTCTTACAAGAAAACTTGTTCAATTTAGGTCCCACCCAAAGAACCTAAGCTGATCCCATCTTAATATCTTTAACTAAATTATAACCACAAAGACCCTTTTCCTAATCAGGTCACATTCACAGGTTTCCAGTGGACATGTCTTTTGGAGACCACCACTCATCCCACCCACTACACCGGATGGTAGCTTGAGTGAAGAGACTCTAAAACTGTAGTTCTTAATGAGGGTGCATTGAGAGAAGGTGAAGATTAGAGAAAAGCCAGTCATTCATCAGAATCTGGTGAGAGGTATGGAGGCAAGGGGTGTGTGTGTGTGTGTGTGTGTGTGTGTGTGTGTGTGTGTGTGTGTGTGTTGTGTGGTGTTTGGATGAAGCTCCTTGGGTACTTCTATTCCCTAAAGTTAAGAACCTCTGTGTTACAGGGCAAATCTTATTCTCCTCTGGATTTGGTACACAATGTACTTGCTTATGGGGATCTTGGAAAAAGAGCACACTTTCACAATTTTTTAAGATAATTCTTGAACATAGCTGAGGATGTCTAACATGAAAAAAGGTTTTCCACTTTGCCACACATAAGTGTGGCCTCCAAGACTCATAAAGACAACAAACTAAGGAAAGTTTGTTACCAAAAAAGACAAAGGCGGTCACACTAAAGAATACGAAGCCACTAGGTGGAAACCAGGGGAAATGGGTGTAAGTTGCTTCATGGAAGATTTACTTTAACTATAGGAAAGAATTTAGTTTTCATTAAGTATTTGTTGAATTTAAATTGAATTGTTAGTGAAAATTGTCCAATCTAAGAATGGCATCCTTTAAATCAAGGCAGGTTTTCATCTGGCTAGTGAAGTAAAGTTGTGGTCCTGCCCAAAAAATGATAAGAGACTAGAGCCATGCTTGGCCTATTGGCCAACAGCATCAACATCACTTAGGAATGTAATAGAAATTCAGAATCTTGGGCTTCATCACAAGACCTACTGATTCAGAATCTGACTTGGAGCAAGGTCCCCAGGTTATTCATATACATATTAATTTTTGAGAAGCCTTGGAGTAAATTAATTTTCTATACCTCTGCTTTTGTGAAAAAGTGAAACGGGTTTCAAATGAGCCGTTCTGTAGCTCGTGTGGATGCCTGACTGGGTTAAAGCCTGTTCCTTGATTAGGATCATCAACACTAATTAATTCCCCAGTCTGGACGAAGATGGTCCTTCTGGGGTTTTGCACTGCCAACAGCTGCTAGAAGGAATGCCGCACTAAGCAACAGGAGAATCCTTCAACAGGGAGCACTGAGGTTTTCTACTTCGTAGGGCGTTTCATCAAGTAGGAGACAGGAGCACATTCTTAAATAATCGTAATACTGGCCTCTTAGTGAAACACCTTTTCTGGATTAGAGTTCTAAGTAATTTGGCTTCTGTTCCAGGGTCTGTCCATTGTTCCTGAGTGCAGGCTGCCAGCCACTAAGATCCAGGCGACTGTGTCGTCCCTTCCTTTTAAAAATGGTTGTAGAATGTAACAAAAGCCTGCTCTCTCCCAGAACAATGGCTGTGGAAGAAAGTTATAGGATTCAGTTTAGAATAACTGCACAGACCAACCTGGCTGAACTTGTTTTGTTTAGGAGCTAATCAAATCTGTATCATCGTACAAACTTTTCTGCTTGCTTGGCCTTGTTTAAAAACAATATCTTCTAGCTGTTGGGACTAAATCCAATATTACACAACACAAAGGTGAACCTTTTAGAAAATATTGCTCAGTATAAACATGAACAGTGGAATTAGGCTTCCAACACTAAGCATTTTCATCCTGAAGAATTGCTCAATAATTTTTCTGTAGTAGTCATAATTTTAATTAAAACATTTTAATCAGCATGTGCTTAGAGACAGAAGTAGAAAGCCATTTAAACAAATCCATAGGAGAGAAGAGGTGACAAAGGTCTATTGAAGATGGGATTCTAGGATGTTGTTTTGTGGTTTGTTGAGATGAGAAACACTGCAAGTGAAAACAAGAAAGCAATCTTTTCTGCCTTTTGACTTTGAAAATTTTCTAGACCAAGACTTTACTCTGTAAGATAATAAGAGAAATAGATTTTGTTGCTGCCATTCATTGTTCCTTAAGTGTTTCTGAAAGAAAAGAATTTTTTTGGGGGGGGGGGCCCTGGGTGGCTCAGTGGGTTAAAGCTGCTGCCTTCGGCTCAGGTCATAATCTCAGGGTCCTGGGATCAAGGCCCGCATCGGGCTCTCTGCTCAGCAGGGAGCCTGCTTCCTCCTCTCTCTCTGCCTGCCTCTCTGCCTACTTGTAATCTCTCTCTCTCTCTCTCTGTCAAATAAATAAAAAAATCTTAAAA
This sequence comes from Ailurus styani, assembly GCA_002007465.1. Taxonomy (NCBI): domain Eukaryota; kingdom Metazoa; phylum Chordata; class Mammalia; order Carnivora; family Ailuridae; genus Ailurus; species Ailurus styani. The sequence goes on from LNAC01000345.1 coordinate 156,468, forward strand.
AAAAAAAAAGAATTTTTTTTTTTTTTAGAATGAGCAATCCTTAGTGAGGAACTAAGATTTTCATTTAATACCATTTCTAGAAATACTAGTAATAAATTATGCTCACAAAACATATTTTAGTCCTCTGATTATCTGACTTAAAAACTACAGGGAAAAAAACTTTTATAAACAATTTTTTTTTTAATTTATTTATTTGACACAGAGAGAGAGAGATTACAAGTAGGCAGAGAGGCAGGCAGAGAGACAGGGAGAGGAGGAAGCAGGCTCCCTGCCGAGCAGAGAGCCCGATGTGGGCCTCGATCCCAGGACGCTGAGATCATGACCTGAGCCGAAGGCAGAGGCCCTAACCCACTGAGCCACCCAGGCGCCCTATAAACAATTTTTGAGTTACCATGTGTTTTGTCTTTTAAAAAATTTCTGTTTTACTAAAATGGGGCCCAGAAACTGATTTTGCAGCAAAGCAAAGAGGCTAAGAACTCATATTATTATTAGATTAAATTGGTTTGGGTTCTCACTAAACCATTTGCTACCTGTGTGACCATGGGCAAATTATTAAACCACTCTGTGCTTCATAGACCTCATTTAAGAAAGAGGGAAAAAAGAATATTACTACTTACACAATACAATGGGGCTGTTTTACAGATTAAATGAGAAAAAAATATATATGTATATAAACTGCTTGGTACAATAGTATTTAGTAAGAGAGCAGTATTATCTAATTACTGCTATTTTGATCACTCACAATACTTAAGATACTAGTCACACAAAAACAAGTTTCTCTAAGTACATAGAAAGTTAATTAACAAACATATTTTAATAAATGCTATATTTTAGTTTCTGATGTCAAAGCTATGTAATAAAGTAATTTCTTTAAGACATGTCAAAAAAGCTATTTGCCATAAAGAAAAAAAACTACCTCGAGAAAAGCTAGCTTAAAGTTGAATAAAAGACTTTACACTGAAATAGAATTTAATTATTCAATTATATTCACTGTAGTTATATTTAAGTTAATATAGTTCAAGAATTTCATTTATAAAAATGAGATGCTTAGTAAATAAAATTTAAAAACACAGATTATTAATATATTTTCAACATTTTCTATGTGCTAGACATACATTACATAGGTTACCTCAGTTAATCATCACAACAAGCTTATGAGTTAGGTACTCATTTTATAGATAAGTAAACTAAATGACAGGAAAGTTATATAACTTGCCTAAGGTCTCAGAGCTAATAGGGGATGGGGCAGTTTTCAAGTCCAGAAATCTGGCTCTAGAGTTGGTCTTTAACCACTGTGCTGTGTCACTTACCTAATACCCATAAATTAATCATCGGAAATGATTGTTGAGCAATCATTCAATATTACAAATGACTAACACCTAAGTATGTATATCCTGAGATTCAGTTAACTAAAGTTGTTGTATTTACTATAGTTAAATAAAATAAGCCTACTAGAGTGAAACGGACTCTGTGAGAAAGGATGGGCCCTTGTATTTCAATGCCGACTTGTTTTGGTAAGCCCAGAGGTGATGAAATAAAGATGATTATAATGAATATTTCCAAGGAATTGATTTTAAATACCTTTCCTTTCACTCAGAAATTGCTCTTAAAGGTCTTGAAGGATGAGAAAGGAAAGACAAAAGAAGACAAAGCACTACCACCTACACTTGTCCGATTCTTTTGCTCCAGCTGTGTCTGGGATCACTTGGCTGTCAGTCTTCCGAGCACTCATCGCACCAATGGACACAAGCGAGCAACTTAAAAGCTGTATTGCATGAACATTCATATGTGGCTTGGCACACCTCTTACCCAAACCTGCCTGGTTGGTAATTAAAAAAGCAGTGTTTATTTATCTATCTATTTATTTATTTTAGTACAATACTGTTTTACAGAACTGACAGCCAGAGACAGCACCTGGAATCTTACCTCATTCTCCCTGGGATCCCAGCTTCCACAGCTGTCCTAAATTTTAGAGGGAAAAACATTGAGTAGTTCTCCCAGTGCTTTTTAAAAACCACTACGTACCATGCCACAGGCTGGGTGTACTGAGAGTTGGGATGTTGGTTAGAAAAGAGAACTCTGATTTTCTTTTTTTCTTTTTCCCTGTCTTATATATTTCAAATTCATTGGAAAGAGGGAGTAAAAATCATTAGCTAATGTCCATAGAAACAGAACAGAGCTGGTGGGTGGGTGGGTGGGTAGGAGAAGAACAGAAAATTTGATAAAGAAGTAATTATTAATTCCAGAATAAAATGTATAGTCACTAAAATTAAAAACTCAAAGATTTAGGTAGCCTATAGATTATGAGATAATTTATAAACTGTATGGTAATGTATCTAATCAGACACAGAAATAATTTCTTCCAAGAGAAGTAAAATGGTAGATGTTTCTGTCCCTTACAATGCTTAGCCTGGTATGGAATGAGTTCCTAAAGTCCCAATCTAAGCATTTCATTAAGATATTCTGTCATTATGAGGCCATGCATGAAAAATTCTAAGTTTGCTAAAGCTATTTTGTAATGCCAAATATCTATCTTAAGTGTATACATTTTTCACTTTAATTTTTTTATACTTGGGATTTTGTATTTTTTTAGGTATGAATTGAAAATTGGTTTGATTTATGATGGGTGTAAATAATAATGGCTGTCACTTATTAGGTACTGACTCATACCAGGCCATCTGTGAAGAACATTTTATGCATTGATCATCTAATCCTCCAACAAGTCTATAAGGAAGTATTGTTAATTTCCTCTTTATCAGCTGAGGAAACCAGGTCTTAGGCTGAATTTCCAGGGACATCTAGCCAGCAAGTGTTGGAGTTTGAATCAACATAAACCAATCTCTGGAGCCCATACTCTCAATAATGACATTATCTTGCCTGCATGCATGTGGATAGAGAGCCAAAGCAATGAGCTTGGATTCAGTAATGAGCTGTCAGTTTTCTCTACATGTGACTAGCCTATTGATTTATTTAATGTTTTTCTCCAAATGAATCAATGATTCATTTTTCACTCAACAGTTTGCTTCTTGGATCTACTGGATCCTCCATGAGCAACGGTTTCTCCCTCTCTTTTAAAATGTTCCTTCTTGTTTTCTTTTTTTCAAATGCTCTTTTAGAATATTCACAAATTTAACTTTTTAATTCACTTTGGAATGCCTTGACATAATATGAATTTTTAAAAACAATATAAAAGTTGAATGGTTAAACCAATATCTGATTTGGGCTAGAACTTGAAGATGTGAAAAGAATGCATTTTTCAGTCTCCTAGTTGTGCAAATAAATAATTGTTTTTCTTATCCACTTTTATTAGTCTGTTGGTTTGACAGTATACTGCTGAGAGAGCAGAATCTGAAAGAAATTTTTAGCTTTGAATTATCAGTGAAGATCTTTGACTGCTATTGGGTTTCCCTAGTGCAGATAGGTCTATCTTTGGGTTAATTTTAAACCTTTACCATCATGCTGACTCTTCAAAATGGTCTACAATTTACATGTCTTTTGTGTTTATGCGAATGCTTCTAGAGTATAGTCATCAGCATCCTGAACTTCATAAATGCCTGTTGCAAGAAATTTTATGACTCTGATAAAGTCTTAGGTGAAGAAGTTTTCTGAAAGATGGAAAATTCAGCCAGAGCCTAGCTTCCAGATTTCCTCTTCCACCTAAAACTTGTCTTTCTTTGGAAAGGGTTTTGAGTATCATTCATCTCATACTGTGAAGTAAGGCTTAGATACATGTTACAGAAACTGTACATGTCAGAGAAGATGGTAGCGAACAGTTTTGGTATTTACTGGCTAAGGAAATTAATATAGGGACACCCTGATACTTGACAAAGATAATGTGGCAAATAATATTCTTCCTAAGTCTTTATAGTCTCCAGAATTTGGATTATGTTTTAGTAGAGGTATTCCACAGTAGTATTCGGTGCATGCTTTTGAAATAGTGTGATTAAAATTTATCTTTAGTCTCCATAGTTTAATCATGATACATCAAGACTAATGCTTTAATTTTTCCACAAACTTAAAGTAATAATCTCCTGGATGCTTGCTATTTTTGGCTGGTATAACATTTCCCAATTATCGGTAAAATATTTTCCCATGTAATTTCATCATCTTTGTCACATATACCCCTATGCTTAGAAAAAGTAATTAGTGGTTAATGAAAACAATTGGCTCATTAAGAAAAGAGAAATTCCCTCCAAGGGAGTTTTAGGAAACATGGAAAGATTTTTAAGTCTATCAAATTTGTGCATTTGCCTTAGTTTAGACTTCCCGTACAATACCTTTTTGATAATAAAACATCCTTGCTACTACGGAGAGGGAAGAGAGTGGGGTTGGGTGGAAAAAAGGAATGTAAAAGGGAGAGTTTACATACAAAATGTAGAGAAATTCCATAGCAGGAGTGGTTATGTCCCATGTATAACACTGGTTGGAAAATTATATTAAGGAAAACATAACTTTTTCTGATACATCATAACAATATAGTATAATATATTATCATGTCACCATTATGACATCATAATGTCATTATTATAAAAGTAACAAAAACTGGCTACCTTAAATTAAAATAACTATATTTTTTCATCTGGCATTTGTATTGGTTTGTTATAATTGTCATAACATGGCACCAGAAACTGAAAGTTTAAAGCACAGAAATTCATTTTCTCACACTCTCTACAGTAAAAGTCCAAGACAAAAGTGTCTGCAAGGTCTGTTTTCCTCCAAGGCCTTTCCCCTTGGCCTGTAGAAGGCTACCTTTCCCAGTGGTTCACATGATTATCATTCTGTGGTCTAATCTCCTTTTCCTATAAGGACACCAGTCATATTGGATTAAGGCCTACCTTAATTGGCCTCATTTAACCTTAATTACCTCTTTGAAGACATTATCTATCCAAATACAGTCACATTCTGAGGCACTAGGGTTTAGGATTCAACATATGAATTTGGGAGACAAAATTCAGCTCATTACAATATTTAAATATTTATATTAATTTTGTATATAGATTTTTATTTGTCAAGTCTTTCTGTTTCATTCATACTTCCTCTATATCTCATGTTTCAGTAAACACGAAATGTTGAGTTCATAGAAAATCCATTTTATACAAAACAGGTCTTTGATCATAAAGAGAAATATTTATTAGATGATAATTTCAGTCATATATTAGATATTTGAAATATTCTCCCAGATATATTTTAAATATTTAATTAACTTTTATGTGCTTAAACAAATGTTCTACTCAAGCCCTCAAAAAATAATGCTAGCCAATCATACATATTTCAGCATGTTAGTATTGGGTATCTTTTATGTCCTAAAATAAAATACTTAGATGCCCACTAAATTTTTAAAATGAAATTATAGAAAACTTTCTCCTGAACATGTTGAAAAATTAAGTAGTATATATGATGGACTTTTGTGTGTGTGCATATTTGTGTGTGTGTATGTGTTTGTGTCTTTGTGTGACTATAAAATGGTACTTGGATTTTTAGGTTGTAGTAAAAAAAATATTAGCATATTTTAATCTTATTTTTAAATTATTTTTAATATGCATAAAATATTGTTGAATAAGTTTATTTTCATATATTAACAATGAAACTTTGACATGTAATAGTAAACAGTTTAAACAGCATAATTTAGAAAGAAGTAAACTTCTATTACTATTCTTTTAAAAATCTGTTGTATTTTTTCCTCAACATTATAGTCAAATATTTTATTTCATGTTGTATACAAACAACATAAACTTCAAAAAATACACTTAAAAAGTTTTGTCATGAACTTGCACAGGTTACAAATTCTAGGGAGATAACCTATTGCTTCCAGCAAATCCTGCAAAATTTCTGCACAAATCTTGCTATCCAAAATACCTCTTCTTTTTTGATTAATTTTTATCTCTTCTATAAAAAGTGTTTATAAAACATTAATGGGAAATTTCACTTCAGTTTCCAGAGAGAGATTTCTGCTGCATCAGATCTTATATTTGCCACAGTACAGAATTCCCTTTCCCAGTACTTATATTTATTTCCCAGTAGACCCCACCATCTGCTATTGATGCCTGTCTGAAGTAGAAAATTCCTTCTCAGTCAATTCTTGTTCAAATATTACTCTCTAATACTACCACTTTCCCAGGTTACAAATTGCTTCTGTATATTTGTACCCCAAAGTCAAATCTGCAGATAACTATCTTCAAAGGTTATTTAATGACCAAGTACCTTTTAATCTACTGAACCCAAAGGGGAAAAGGAAGAGTATTAGAAGTTTCAAAACTCTAAATAATAAAACTACCTAAGAATTTACACATCACATGCCAAGAGTTCTTAAACAGCCAAAAACATATTTCCCATAAAATCCTTCAGGAGTTTGCATATTGTTTCTATGCAAATATATGTAATTTGATCTTTTGGAAAATCATGGTGCTATATTGGATTCGTTATCTCTCATTTCTCTTTACCCTCTAGTTATATTATACACTTAAAAATCCCCAATATGGAACATGTTTTATATTTTTTTTCTCATTTTACTGACATGGAATTTGTCAGGTGACCTTTTTTGTAGATGCAGAAAGGGAAACTTTATCCATTCAGAGATCACAAGAAAGGCTATAGCAAAGCTTAACTGATGACCTGTGGATATCTGCACAAACAACAGGATAGATATCCACTAATTAAATAAAAAATAATTTTTTTCAGTATATGCATAGAAAAAAGTATGTATCCAGAGATGTATGTTTACAGGTATGGTACGAGAATTAAAAAAAAAAGTACATTGTTACTTTTAGATGATGTGAAAAGTTGAATATAAGAATCAAACTCCACCAATTGAAATAATCCATAAATACTATATGAAGGATGAATTTGTTCATTACTGGAAATAAAAGAATAGGACTACTATGACCTGAACATCTGTGTGCCCCAAAAGTCCTATCTTGAAATTCCACCTTCTTAAGGTGATGATAATAGAAGATGGGGCTTTGGAGGATAATTAGGCTCTGTCCTCATAATTGGAACTAATGCTCTATGAAAGAGACACAGAGACCTAGCTTGTCCCTTCTACCATGTGAAGATAAAGTGAGAAGTAGGCAGTCTGCAACCCAGAATCCAACCATGTTGGCCCCCTGATCTTGGACTTCCTAACTCCAGAACTGTGAGAAATAAATTTCTGGTTTGTCAGGAGCCCAAACAAATTAAGACAGACACTAATTGCACATGTATCAATTATCAGTTGCCACAATAATTCTTTTTTTAAATTTTTTTTTAATTTATTTTTTTATTCTTTGCCCCAGGGGTACAGGTCTGTGAATCATCCGGCTTACATCTTTCACAGCATTTACCAAAGCACAAACCCTCCCCAATGGGGGGTCATGGGTGGTAGGGAGGGAAAAATAATGAAACAAGATGGGATGGGGAAGGGGACAAACCATAAGAGACTCCTAATGCCACAATAATTCTTAATAACAACTTCATAACCTCAATAATATATATATTTTTAAAAATCCATACTGCTGCTCATGGGTTTGAGGTTAACTGAGAGTTTATTAGCTTCCTTGATCTCAGCTGAGTTTGTTCACCTTTTCAGGGATCCACTGCCTATTGGCTTATAAAAGATGACCTCAACTCAGGGTTTGGGGTAGCTGAACTCTACTTCATATTTTATTTATCCTTTAGACTAGCCAGAATATGTTCTTATGATGACAACAGTATCCAAGAGAAGCAGAAACACACAAGGGCTTTTGGGCCTAGGTCCACAGCTAGCACACATTTACTTATGCCCCATTCTATTGCCCAAAGCAGCAGGTATGTCCATGCCCAGAGTCTTAGTGTAAAGGCACTAGAAAGTTACACTGCAAAAGGTGTTAGCACAGAGGAACTGATGCTATTTTTCAATCTACCAAAAGGTGAAAAGAATTTTGAGGAGTTTCTAACAGTGCTCTAGGTTAAATGATATCTTAGAATTTCACTTACAACAGAACTGGAAACTTGAAACCATGTAAACATAGAATTTCTAAAAGATGGTGTGAACCATGGTTATAAAGCAGAATATGTTGCAGAAATAATCATTTGCCACCTAATAGCTTTCCTTTCCTTTTTTCTTAGAAACAAAACCATAGGCAATTTTCTCAGTGAGAGAATTACCTTACCTAAAAGAAGTTCAGACCAAGAAACATAGTCAAATTTTTGAAAACTAAAAACAAAGAAAAACATCTTGAAAGAACCAAGAGAGGAGACATTATCTATAAGGGGAAAAATAATTAGAACTACTGCAGATTTCCCATGAGAACCCATGGAGACCAGAAGAAAGTGGCACAGTTTTTAATTATCAAAAGAAAAGAACTGTGGCTCAGAATCGTATATCCAAAAAAAAAAAAAAATTGTTCAGGAATGAAGGAGAAATCAAGACTTTTTTTTTAAAGATTTTATTTATTTATTTGACAGAGAGAGAGAGCTCACAAGCAGACAGAGAGGCAGGCAGAGAGAGAGAGAGGAGGAGGAAGCAGGCTCCCTGCTGAGCAGAGAGCTCCATGTGGGGTTCAATCCCAGGACCCTGAGATCATGACCCGAGCTGAAGGCAGAGGCTTTAACCCACTGAGCTACCCAGGCACCCCAAAATCAAGACATTCTTAAATGAAGGAAAACAAAAGAATTTCTCATGAGCAAACATACCCTAAAAGACTGGCATAAGTAATTCTTGTTAACAAAGAAAATCACTTTAAAAAGCACTCTTGGAACATTAAGAAGGAAAAAAGAACACAACGAGCAAAAATATGGGTAAATACAATAGGCTTCCTTCTCTTACATTCTCAAAATTGTGTTTGAAGACTGAAACAAAAATTATAACAAGGCAAAGATCTCCATTCTTACAAATCATTCAGTATATTGCTAGATATCCTAGACACCACAACAGGGCAAGAAAATGAAAGGAAAAAGTATACATATCAGAAAAGAAAAAATAAAACTGCACCTATTTACACATGGCATTATTGGCTAACTGTTAAGATAAAAAGACAAGTTACAGAGTGGGAGAAAATATCTGCAAATCATAGATGGGACAAAAGGCTAGTGTCTAGAATACATACAGAACTCTCATGCTCAACAGTAAAAAAAAAAAAAAGTAAAAACAATCCAATTATAATGTGGACAAAAGACATAATAGGCATTCTCTGAAGATATGTGGATGGCAGTTAAACCCATGAAAATATGCTTAACATTGTCAACCATTAAAGAAATGAAAAATTAAATCTAAAATGAGATATCACCGCACATCTGTCAGAATTGCTAAAATATAAAATAGTAATTACACCAAATGCTGGTGAAGATACAAGGAAACTAGACTACTTACACATTGCTGGTGGAAATTTAAAATGGTACATCCTCCCTAGAAAAGAGTTTTCTGGGGTTTTTTTCTCATTATTTTTTGTTAAAAATTAAATTATATAATTACCATACAACTCACCAATTACATGCCTGGGCATTTATCTCAGAGAAATGAAGAATTATATTCCCTGCGACACTATATACAAATGTTTACAGCAGCTTAACTCATAATAACCAAGAACTGGAAACAACTCAGATGTCCTTCAGTGAGTGAAGGTTGGTTAAACAAATGGTAGTATATTCATAAGGTAGAATAGTGCTCAGTGATACAAAATAACAAATTATTGACACATGCAACAACCTGGATAAGTCTCCAGTGACATGCTGAGGGAAAAAAAATCAATTCACAAAGGTTACATAATGTATGGTTCCATTTGAAAACATTATTGAAAAGAAAAATTTTTTAAATGAAGAACAGATTAATGGTTACCAGGGCTTTTAGCCCCAAAGAAGGGGTAAAAGAAGACAGGAAGTGGGTATGGTCATAAAGAGCAACATAAAGGGTCCTCGTGACAACAGAAATGTTCTGTAGCTTGACTGTACCAATGTCAACATCCTGATGTGATATTGCAGTATTCTTTTACAAGGTATTACTATTGGGAGAATCTGGATAAAAGATACACAGGAGATCTTTCTTAAAACTGCTTGTGAATTTACAATTATCTCCATATAAAAAGTTAAAAAAAATAGAAAAAGGCTCTCCTATTGAAAACTTAATATCCACTGTTAGAAGTCATCTAATGGTGTGTCTGGATGGTTTGGTCAGTTAAGTGTCTGCCTACGGCTCAGGTCGGCTCAGGTCATGATCTCAGCATCCTGGGATCAGGGCCCGCATCGGGCTCCCTGCTCAGAGGGGCATCTGCTTTCCCTCTCCCTCTGCCCCTGCTTGTGTGTTCTCTCCCTCTCGCTCACTGTCTCTCTCAAATAAATAAATAAAATCTTAAAAAAAAATAAAAAGCAATCATCTAATGACAAGTGACTCAAAGAAAAAAAGTATAAACAAATTAGACCAGCAAACATTCAGAAGAAGAAGGAGGAGGAGGAAGAAGAGAAGAAAAGGGAGGAATGGGAGGAGGGAGGGAGGGAGGGAGGAAAGAAGGAAGGAAGAAAGGAAGGAAAGAAAGAGAAAGAAAGAAAGAAGGAAAGAGAGAAAGAAAGGAGGGAAGAAAGGAGGGAAGAAAGAAAGAAAGAAGGAAAGAAGGGAAGAAAGAAAGAAAGAAGGAAAGAAAGAAAGAAAGAAAGGAGAGAAGAAAGGAGGGAAGAAAGAAAGAAAGAAGGAAAGAAGGGAAGAAAGAAAGAAAGAAGGAAAGAAAGAAAGAAAGAAAGAAAGAAAGAAAGAAAGAAAGAAAGAAGAAATCATAAAGGTAATATAAAAAGTAGAATCCAAGGCATAAATCTAAATGGAACATAAAGGTAACATATTTCATGACAAAGAGTTTAATATAGTCTTAAATACAAATATAAGTATCAAGATCTGATAGATAAAAAGTGGCATTTCCCAAATTATATTTAAGTAACACTAATTCTAAGAGATTGACATAAAAGAGGGTATATATTCAGTGTTCGAGGGAATTTGGACAACTCTCCTTATTGTATTGTTCTCTTTATAAATCGCTTCTCAGAATATTAGAGCTTCATAAAATTCTATAATAAAGTCCCTCCTTAACATAGTCCAGCATTTTTTACTTCAGATTCTTTTTCAGTTAATACTGAGAGCACAGGTTTAGCTCTCCAAGATTGACCTATCGAGGGCTAGCCGCTGGAGGAAGGGCTTGGGACAGAATAGTCAAAGCAATCCAAGTCTTCGAATCCAGCTTTCTACGGCCACCATGCTGGGGAGGAGTAGATGCTTGCAGTCAGGAACAAAGATATAATTCCAGCTGATGACTTGTCTTTTCCATGGCTGCAAACAGAAGGTCAGAATTTCTAGATCTGATCAAACCAGGAAAAGGGCTGGACCCCTTCCATACCCAAACACTGAGCTGGCAGGAGGGGATCCAGCTAAGGTTCCTCCATATCCTATTTCACACCCCAGCTCCTGATCAGTCCAGGACTGAGCAGAGCTTCCTAATCAAATAAGGTTGGCTCTGATTCTAATACATCTCTGGTGCTGACCCAGAATGCCGTGGGTAATGGGAGTGTAAACACTGGGCTCTGTCTTCCTGTGACAACTCAGATGGACTTACAGAAAAGTTCTTTAACATTTTCAAGAAAAAAACCTTCATCCCTATGTGTATAAACTCCTCTGTAGAATAAAAAACGATCTAAATCTTCTCAATTCATTTTTTAAAAGTAGAACTGTTCTGGTTTCTCTATCATCATCCCTCAATGGACTTCCTTCTCCAATCTGACAAGTCAGTCAGCAAACTCCAAAACTTCATTCTTGCGAATCTTGGTCATTCCCTAAGTCTTCTTTCCCCAAGAAACCTTCCTGATCTGCAAGACAGGCTTTTGTTTCTTCCTCTCCGTGTGATATTCTCCTGTTTTTATCCAGCACTCTTTCAACTGATAATTCAATGCTCTTCTCAGACCTCTTCCTTTCTGACATAACAAATGTTAGTTTAATGAATGAATGTGTAAATGTATGAAGTGACTTAATGCCCTCCAAGACTTCATGGCTTCCAAATCTATCTCATACATCAAAAAATTAGATCAACGTATAAAAAAGTTGAATTCAGGGAAAATGACAGTATTAACCAAAACAAGGTACAAAAACATTACACATTTGACATACAAGTACCTTCTAAGAGATTATCTTAAAGCTATCAGCGAGTGCTAGGAGTTGGATTTTGTAACTCAGAGGCCAGTTTCCTGGTTCACAGTTTAGCCATGTGGAGGCCAAAGAGCACTTTGTCTTTTGTCTGGCTGGAATTTATTTTTATTTGTCTGTGCAAAGTGATGAAATATCTGATCTCTGAGTCACTTAAACTCCTTCAGGAAAGAGTTAACCTAGACAAAACCCTTCAGAGAAAGGGATTTCAAGATATTTTTAAAACAATCTTTTCACTTAATAATCAAAAAGGTTTTTTAAAAGCCTGATCCAAATCCCATCCACTATTACAACTGTCATTCTAACAGCATAAAGAGAGGCACATGTTGAGTCAGCATAACCAGAACGTACAAATTCTAGGATATATCATAAAACTAAGTAATCGTGGGAAGCCAAAAGCACAACCCTGTCACTAAATGGCCCATCTATATCTTCATTTCCATTATCAGTGGAAAGTGGTGCAAGAAGGTTGACTTTGGAAGGGTTTTAATTCTTGGGGCAATCACCCATCAAAGTTTTCTGCTCCACAAATGATACAATCAGAACCTCTTATACCAGACAAAGCTTGCTCTGTTTCCTAAGCTTGGGGGCAAATCCTTTAGATCTTCCAGCCCACAGAAAATAATTTATCAGTTCACCTCCCACTCAACAAAGAGAACTTCCATGAAGTCCTTGTGCCCAGAGCCTGCCTTGAGTGGTTCCAAAGTCACCCTGAGTCTGACGAGGACATAATCTGTCCAGTGTGTTCCAGCTAAGCCATTTCTTTTACAAACATATCCCTAACCATTTTGGAACTACAGTCCACCATGATAGCAGGATTTGGGGTATTCTCTTGGTGATATTTGCTCTCCCAAAAGTTATAGGTAGGGCATATATATTCTACGGTCAATATATTTTCAGAAAACATAACAGAACAGCAGTGTTTATTTTATGACCTGGAAATTATTAATTAGACATAATATAAATATGTAGTATGTGAAAAATAAGTAAACCAATAAAAGCCATACTTTAGAGATTTATACATGAAATGTAATAATTTTCAATAAAAAGCAAGCAGATTCAGCAAAATGTCTTGAGAAGAAATACTTTAATGATCTTATACTCAAAATTATACATCATGACTTCTTTCCCCCTAAATAAGATACAGATATAGGCACGAAAGAGACCTCTAGATATACCCTCTGAAAGAGCTTCATTGACAAACATGAATACTAAAAGTGTCTCCAGGGTGCCTGGGTGGCTCAGTGGGTTAAAGCCTCTGCCTTCAGCTCAGGTCATGATCTCAGGGTCCTGGGATCGAGCCCTGCATCGGGCTCTCTGCTCAGCGGGGAGCCTGCTTCCTCCTCTCTCTCTGCCAGCCTCTCTGCCTACTTGTGACCTGATCTCTCTATCTGTGTCAAATAAATAATAATAAATAAAATCTTTTAAAAAATAAAAAATAAAAATAAATACAAGTGTCTCCATGCATAACAAGTTTCTCAGACGTAACTGGCCATTCTAACCAAATCGGGTGTTGTATTGAAGTATTCTAGGTTTTCCTTCCATAGAAAATTATTTTCAAGATACGTGGGTGGCTCCGTCAGTTAAGCCTCTGTCTCTTGATTTCAACTCAGGTCCTGGTCTCAGGGTCGTGAGATCAGGCCCCATGTAGGGCTCCACGATCAGCATGGGGTTTGCTTGTCCTCTCTCTGCCCCTCCCCTTGCTCGTGCTCTCTCTCTCTCAAATAAATAAATAAAGCCCTTTAAAAAAAGGAAATTATTTTCTTTTTCTTTTTTTTTTAAAGATTTTATTTATTTATTTGACACAGAGAGAGATATCACAAGTTGGCAGAGAGGCAGAGAGAGAGAGAGAGAGGAGGAAGCAGACTCCCTGAAGAGCAGAGAGCCCGATGTGGGCCTCCATCCCAGGACCCTGAGATCATGACCTGAGCCGAAGGCAGAGACTTTAACCCACTGAACCACCCAGGCGCCCAGGAAATTATTTTCTTTTCATGAAAATTTACATGTTCATTTGGAAATACAGCAAAATATTTCAATCTAATAAAGCATTCCTTTCTTGGAAGTTTCAATCCTACTTTAAAAATGATTTACTCTTTTGAAGAAAAATTTAAAATTTGGTTGCCTTCAATGTGGAAAGATTGCCATTTCAAATCCAGGTCTTCTTCAGAGGAAAGAGTGTTTTGTTTTTGTTTACCTTATGTCTCCATGTTTGTTGACTCTTTCAAGAGACTACAACTTATTTACTTTAAAAACACCCTAATTGTTATCAGTTGTACATTCAAGCTAACATTTAAAAGAGGTAATCTGGAGCTATGGGGCTGGCTACATATACACAGTTGCTTAAGTACACACAAAATAATTATTGTAAGTCTACTAATCTTTCAGTTTCAGTGATTAGACACATACTCAAAGTACTTAAAGTGAAGAGTTGTGCATGCTCTCCTAAGTAACGAAATGCACTGAGGCCTAATGTAGGCTCCAAAGTAAATTAGTAACATGAACTTTATACTTCTAGCCCCTCTGAATGCAGCTACATATTGAGAGGCAGATAGCTGTGTGATATATAACTATCTGTTGAACCCCAATAGATAGTTATATATCATACAACTATCTATATCTATATAATGTATAACTACATGCATTATAAATGTGTGTATATATCCATATATACATCTATTTATCTACCTATAGAGAGAAAGAGAGTTTCCAGTTATCCTTTGCTCCATAGCAAACTATATAAAAACTTTAATGGCATAGACCAACACCCATTTTATTGGGTATATGATTTTGTGGGTCTGGAATTAGAACAATGCACTGCAGGAATGACTCATTCCTGATCCCTGACCACTAGGGCCTCAGAGAGGGAGGAACAAATGACCAAACTGGTTATGTCAAAGAAAATGGCACCAGATAGGCACGGGAAACCTTATTCGAGACTACTGCAGGGGCGCCTGGGTGGCTCAGTCATTAGGCGTCTGCCTCCGGCTCAGGTCATGATCCCAGGGTCCCGGGATCAAGTCCCACGTCAGGCTCCCTGCTCAGTGGGAAACCTGCTTTTCCCTCTCCCTCTCTCCCTTCTTTTTTTTTTTTTTTAAAGATTTATTTATTTATTTATTTCACGGAAGGAGAGAGATCACAGGGAGACAGAGAGGCAGGCAGAGAGAGAGAGGGGGAAGCAGGCTCCCCGCTGAGCAGGGAGCCCGATGCGGGCCTCGATCCCAGGACCCTGAGATCATGACCTGAGCCGAAAGCAGAGGCTTTAACCCACTGAGCCACCCAGGCGCACTCCCTCTCTCCCTTCTTGTGTTCCCTCTCTCGCTGTGTCTCTCTCTGTCACATAAATAAAATCTTTAAAAAAACCAAAAACTACTGCAATGGGGAAGAGAAATGAAACTTAACTCCACTGAAACAAAAGCTGGGAGGGATTTTGAATGCGGAAGTGAACTAAAAGTACTGGAGAACCTCAGAGGGGAGATTGGTCAATGTGATAAGGCCATTTGCATTTGCCAAGTTAGGCAATTACCCTCCCCAAAGAGACTGGAAAATAGGGGCTCTATCATTCTTGGTGTGCACATTTTAAAAGGATGGCTCCCTGGTCTTTGAGAAAGGCATTCCTGAGTTGTTCTAAATTAGCAAAAGGCTGGGAGATTTACATCTCAAAGGGGCAGACAAAGAATTTATGACTGCAAGTTTTCTGAAGTCATTGCTCTAGGAAAAGGAAGGTTAGAGGCACAAGTATCATCAGGAAGAAACCTATCTAAGCTCAGTCAAGCTGAGGAACATTAAGGCCATCCTGGTCCTTTGTCAGAATTCGACCAAAACCGTATCTGGGGCCTTGATTCCAGATGTCAACAGGTTTACTTAGCTCTCCACATCTTGTCCACTGGCCCTGGAATGTCCAAGATGCCTTCTTTACTTCCATCTGGTTTCCGGTGTGGGATGGCTGGGTCAGTGGAGGTGACTGGGCTTTTCTCTCTCTACAGTGTCTCCATATAGTAGCTTCAGCTTCCTTATAACACAGTGGTCTCTGGGTGGTCATATGTCTTATATGGCAATTAGCTTCCCCAGAGCACATGTTCCAAAAAGCATGGACAAAAATTGCAATACTTCTTAAGACTTAGCATCTGAATTTCTGGAATGTCACTTCCACCACATTTTACTGGTCAACATGCTGGTTAACCCAGATTCAAGGGGAGGGGAATTATTCTCCACCTCTCAATGGGAGGAATAGTAAAGAACCTACAGCCATGTTTAATCTGTCACCACTATGTATATGGAGCAACACTGTCATACTTGCAGAGTTAGTCACGTGTTGTAGGTTACAGGATGTAAGTACATTACCTGAATTTTCTGTATAATTATAAAATCACGTAAAAAACATAACTGAAAATGAACTATACTTCACAAGTGACAAATGCAACAAGTGTTGCATGGGCAATTGATTGACCTGAATCCTAGTGCAAAGTTTGTGACAAT
Organism: Ailurus styani; assembly: GCA_002007465.1. Classification (NCBI taxonomy): domain Eukaryota; kingdom Metazoa; phylum Chordata; class Mammalia; order Carnivora; family Ailuridae; genus Ailurus; species Ailurus styani. The sequence continues at coordinate 173,074 of LNAC01000345.1, forward strand.
TAGCTGTCTGACCTTAAGTAAATCAGTTAATCTCGAAGGCTCCTTCTTAGTCTAAAATTCTGTTATTCCAATTACCAGTATTGCCTTGATTTGTATTGTTAAGCATGCACTGAGAACACATATAAAAGGCCCAGTAACCACCCTCATTAATTCACCATTAAACCTTTGATCACGGGTAATTTAAGTACTTTGAAAACCTAGGAAGAAAAACAATATATCAAGGATAGATGTGGCCATTGTAAATACCAATAGAAAATACATTTCTTCTTAATGAATCTGTTCCAGATTAGTTTCATCAGTACACTCCTCTGTATGGTGGTGGTGGGGGGGGGTTCTGTTTGGTTTTGACTTTATCAGACTCCAGGTAGAGCATTCTCACCTTTGCAGAAGTAGGAGTCATCTCATTGATTGTCTTGAGTAAAAGGAAATGGCTCATGCATCTTTTCTACATTATAACAAATGTCCTTTTGCATTATAATTGAATGGTGATTGTTGTGTTCAATCAATGGGAAAGGTTAAAGGAGCTCCTCTGCCAGCATTTTTAATGGAGAAGTCGATTAAGATTCAGTTTAATCATTCTGGCTGCCTCAGAATTAAAGCAACAAAGACCATCAATGGCACTATAATTACTAGTCTTTCTGTAAGTTTACACTGCTATTTATGCAGCTATAAATTTTATTATAATGCACAATGCATCTAGGTTAACTTGCTTTATTTGCAATGTAAAATATTTGCTTTAATTGTATGAAGAGAAGAAATTGTTCTGATAAAGTACATAAAATTCAGTCCAATCATTTTTTTAAAAGCCTGAGAGTCTAAGTGAATCAGTATGATACTCTGTGTTAAATAGTTTAAAGTCATGGCCTTAACCTTGGGACACTTGAGACATATTTCAGTTTATTGAACATAGAGACTAACATCTCTCCCAGGTGACTGTAAAGGGTCAAATGTATTATTCTAATCCCTGTTCCAAACAGAGAAAAGGTCATTATACAGTACCTACTGCATGTTGTAAAGAATGAAAAATTCACACTGGGGGCGTGGGTGCAAATCTATTTTAGACTTGGCCTTTAAAATGTTTTTTAAATTGAATGATTAAGTGGTGATGAACCAGAAAAAATACCTTGAAATTGATCCCATTTATTAATTAGTTTGCACATGTAAAGGTCTTTCTATAAATAGTCAGAAGACTAGAGAAAATTGTTCTTCTTGAATGGAGGAATGACTTTCAAATTAACCTTTTTTTCACTATAGAAATAATGCTTATAAATGCACTTATTACCATCCAATACTCTGACCCATTCCACATACATATAGGAGCTTACGGAGGAGTGCCTTAAAAGTTTATGGTTGACTCACAGTTAACAATCCAGCTGTGGGGAACAACACCAGGAAGAGGAATTAATTGAAGGAATACGTAGAATATGTATACTTGTCTTAAAAATATCAGCTTTGCCATGATCTTTGTGAAAGGATTTTGAAAAGAAATGCTTTAGTAAGTTGGGGATATTAGGAAGTCAACTAAAGACTCCAAGGACCGAAAGAGAAGGAAATCTGTGAGGAGAGGAAGAAAATTATTTATCATTTCATTTATATTGGAATTAAATGCCCATTGAAAGAGGACATGCACAAAAAGGAAAATAAGCTATCATTCTTAAAGGAAGAAAATCCTCCTTTTCCAGTTATTCAGATCTTCTAGAACTTTCTTCTGACAAAAAGAAAAGGAAAGAAAAAGAAAGTGTTGGCGTTTACTATAGAAAGAGGAACTTTAGTCTCAACACTTTCATTTTATCACATGATAGTTGAAAACACTGAAAACCCATGAAAGGCACCATCTTCTCAAAGTTATGAATCTCACTAGTAGAGACATAGGTCTGGAACCCACGTCTCTGTCATTCTAGCTTCTCCACATTGTCATACTTGTTGGTGTTAAGCAACATTCTGGAGTCCATGTTTGATTTTCGTATGTGACAAATTCTAAACCCATTTATATTTTGTCCTGCCTTGTTATCTGACCAATCATTAGTTTTCTCAGAAGACAAATAATTTCTGCTTTTTATTTCTTAGCAGGAAAGAAAGGGAAAGCAACTAGTATTTTTGGTGGGACTTCCACATGCCTATGAATATGTGAGGCATTTTAGATACACCAGAACCCTTACTCTTTTTAATAGCCCTAGCTAGTAGGTATGATTGACTCGATTTTTAATATAAAAACAGATTCAGAGGAGTAAATAACTTGCCCGAATTTATGAATTCTATAGTTGCAAGGTCATGGTTTTTCTGACTTAAAACCCATGTTGTTTCCATGACAACACGGTGCGTCCTTGGCAACAGTGGTTGCAACGCCTTCAAGTTTAGACAATAAAGTATTCACACTACACCTTTGATTGCCGGAGAAATCCATACCAATTGATTTTTTAAAAAGTATGCATGCATTTTTATAAGTTTTTTCCTCTCATTGGTGAACATACAATGCATTTCAATTTCACTAATAAAGTGCTGTGTTTTTTTCTGTTGAAATTATGAAAATTGGATTTCATTGTAAAGTGTATTAGGGAAGATAGATAATTAGAGTCATGGAAAGCTCTTATAATAACAGACTCTTTGGAAACATATAAACATTTTTCTATTACATCTAAATAATTTACTTCCAATATCTAAATGACATTACAAATAACCCAAATTTCTACTGTAATGCTCTAAGAATTGCACATGATATATTATAAATAATCTTGACTAGTAGTGGATTTGGCTAATTTTGTTAAAATTGAGTCTATTAACACAAACTTCATGAAAACTAAAAACATCAAAAAATGGACACAGTTGGCTCATAAAAACAAAAACAATGTACTATTCAGCCTGTACTAATTCAAGCTCTCATATTACACACAAAATTCAGAATCTATGTTTTAAATTTGCAGAGCAGGCCTATTACATGATTAGAAGTTAATACATTTACTTGTACTTAAATAAAATGTAATCCTATTTAATAGTGACAATTTAATACACACTGTCTGTAATTAAGGCACTCTGGTGTATAAATACAGAATTAAATCTAATAAAAATTAAAAAGTACTCCTTCTTATGTATAGTATTTTATAAAGGCCTATTTACCATATATGGGGGGGGCATAGAATTTCAATAAGAATGTATTTCCTGTTATCATTTGCTGATCAGCTGATATTTTCAACAGTTTGAGATTTAAATAGTACAGGGCCATAACGAAAGACTCTTCAGTCCCAGTGTGGGTCTTAACAAGTTCTATAATTTCTTGCTCATAAAAGATTATCATTCCATATCAATAACAATAACAATCCAAGATGTGTAGTAACATCAGCCTGGACCCAGAGCACCTCAAGGCCAACTCAGGGTATGTATTAGAAATAAGATCAAGAGATATTTGAAGAAATCAGTTGGCAATAGCCACACTGTGGATGGTACAAATACTCTCCGGAGGTGTTTAGGATATTGATAAAGATATTTACACAATACCTGGTCTTCACTGGGTTTTGTCCACTCTATCAGCATGTTGGACTTTCTCCTGCAGACAAAAGGGAAGTAACAAGTTTTAAGGAGTGACAAAGACAGTTCTGTGTTTAGAAAGATCACTCTAGTGACACTATAAAGGGTTTATTGAAGGGAGTTACCTAAGTCAGAGAGAGAACTTGTAAGGTCATCATGAGAGAAAAGTGGCAGAAAGTTAGAAAGCAACAGAAATGGAAAGGGGGGAAGGTGAAGGTGGGAGGTATATGGAAAACTGAAAGGAGCTGGCTGACTGGCAAATAATTAGATAATAGGGGTTAGGGAGAAGTGTAAGATGCTAAGGGTTCTAACTTAGACAAATAAGTGGATGAACAGGCTTACTACATTATTTTCCTCTTTATTCCTAATATCATTTGAACATATGTACTGTGTTTGAACAAATTCTCCATTTTAATAAAATGTCAAAAACAACTATTATCTTTTATTGTTTAGATTAGAAAAATTGTAGCCAATTCAGTGAGAAATAATTATCTGGTAAATCTTATCCTTCTAGGTTTAGCCAATGGACTGCTTATGGTTTGACCTTTAACTTCAAATTCAATCTACCAATCTCTAGTGCCAGCCATGCTAGAGTGTTTAGAATGACATATACTGATGTTTGTAACATATTTGAAATGAATCAGCAATAAAATGAATTGATAGACAATTACAGAAATTAGGAGATGGGTATATGAATATATACTGTATAATTCTTTCAACTTTATGTTTGAAAATATTCATATTTTATTGGGGAAAAGTCATTCTCCCAGGCTTCCATCTTCCCAGCTCTGTTTCTAGCTCAATGCATTTTCTAGGAATTGATATATTTCTGCCCACCCTTAAGGGTGGGCCTGTGACCTTGGCTAAGTGAATCCTGATACTCCATCAACCTGATCAGAGTTACTGGTTTCTCAGTAGTCACACGCTCTACCACAAACCAGTTGGAGTCCCTTTCAAACACTTTTCTTCTGGAGATAGTGGGGAAGAGTCTGTACCCTTACAGAAAAAGGTGGAGAGTTGTGAACCCTGACATCGGCAATCCCCGTATTTCCTGGAGAAGCGTGAGAGGGTGAATCTGATGCTAAAAAAAACTGTGAGAAAAAAATGTGTCGTGAACTGCTAAATTTGTGGTCATTTGCTATGCAGCAAGAGAAAAACAGATTTGGAACACATACCATATGCCAGGTACTATGTAAAAAGTGTGAGTCCATCATCTCATGTAAACTTCGTAACTAATTTTTATCTTATGTCTTAATATAACAACTATTTTCCAGTGATAAATTTGATAAAACAGAGATTTAAAGAAATTTGATTATAATATCAACATAGTAATATGGAGTGAAGCCCTGATTCAAACTCAGAATATCCAGGTCCTGAAGCCTACAGACCATTCTGCCTCAGAGTATCTTTTACAGATCCTTTCCTAATTCATGAATCAGCTCATACTCTCTCAGTACAGGCCAGGAAATATTGCAAAAGCCCACAGATTGTGTTTGCATCACACTCTTTCCACTGTCCTCCCTTCCCCAAAATCTTTCACCAAGTCATGTCACCACGTTACCTTGATGTTCTTTATGGCTCCAACCTGCCTATGGAGGAAACTGCCTATACCACTCATTGGTATTCTATTCAAGGCTTTCTGTAATTNCTATACCACTCATTGGTATTTTATTCAAGGCTTTCTGTAATTTGACTACCTCCATTTAGCCAAAGGAAGTTTAAATGTGAAATAGAATGTTTGCTCTACTTACCCGATTGGCGAAAACAAATATATAAAGGGAAGTTGCTTCAGAGCATTGCTTCTTCAGGCTCAATACATGCAGCTAAGCTGTGGCTGTTCTACTCATTGCAAGAATAAGATTGAGTAATACATCTAAATGCTAACTGGCTTGTAAGTACTAAGGAGATGAGTGTGCCAGAATGGAAATCATATGGGCCGGGAATTCCCCTTCTGTTGACCACAGAAGGTATAGGCATAATCTATCAAGAACAGAATGCATGCCATACTTTGTTCATTAGCATTTAAAGAGGATGTTTGGCATCAGACAACAAATACAATACTTGCAAGATCTTGGCAGCAGAATATTTTGTCAGTTAATGACAATCCACAGCTTTTAAGAAAAAGACTAATACCCAATGTTAGGTTGAAATTGTGGCTTCATTTTCACTAACGAAAATAAAACGAAATAAAAGTAAAACCCTGGATCTTCCAAATACCACACTTCTACCATGGTAATCAAATAGTAGGGAAAATAGGAAGAAGATCCTTTAAACGGCAGGGAGAAAATATGCTTCGAAAACTCTCAAGAGCCATCAAATCACAATAACTTACAAAATGACCCAAACAGGCTAAACACGTAGTAGAAGCAGACTACGTCACAGTGATAGTATTGTGTGGTTGGCTGACAGTCTGGAAAGAAGCGTGAGAGAAACTAGTATGGTGATTGGATTGCAACATACAACTTAACTGCATTTTAACCTTTATCTGGTTTGTTAATCCTAATGTTCATATTTGCACATATCAGGAACTCAACAATATTTTTATTATATTTATACACACAATTTATACATAAACACATACATATATTTGACTTTGTTCAATACTGCCACATTCAAAAATGATATACTTTGAAAATAAATATTAGCTTTTAAAATTTGGTAGCTTAATAATGCAGCCAAAAATGAAATTTAAAATAACATCATGATTTTTTCTTACATGGGTGTAAATATATTAGAAACCATATAAAAATGTACGTGTGTTTAATTATAGTCAGATTAACATCTATATGTGTAAAAAAAATCTTGCTCATACCCTTAAATATATAAAATTCAGTGTTATCAAGGATGAGGTGAAATTGAAGCTCATATACTGCTGGGAGTATAAAATGACAGACTTTCCTGGAAAATAATTCTGTCATGATTAATACTTATGTTTTTCAATCCACTAATTCTTCTTCTATTGCGCAATCAGAAAAATGTACAAAGATGTCAATTTACACATAAGTATCTCCTGCCAATATTCTTTACAATAATCATTTGATACAACATCAATATTCCAAAAACGGAGAATAATGAATTCTTTATTACATCCATATGATAGATTATCATTCAGCTATTAATTTAATGTCTACAGAGAGATATTTATTCTGTGACTAAAATAATTAACTATTATTCATTCATGTATTTATTTGACTAACTTAATAAAAGTCTATTAGGTACCAGAGACTAGGCTCAGTACTTGTGTTGAAAATACTTCAGGAACGCCTGGGTGGCTCAGTTGGTTAAGTCTGCCTTCAGTTCAGGTCATGATCCCAGGGTCCTGGGATCAAGTCTCATATCAGACTCCCTTCTCAGTGGGGAGCCTGCTTCTCCCTCTGCCTGCCACTCCCCCTGCTTGTGCTCTCTCTCTCTTGCTCACTCTCACTCTCTCTCTCTCTGGCAACTAAATAAATAAATAAATAAATAAATAAATAAATAAATAAATAAATAAATAAAATCTTTTAAAAAATGCTTCAAAGACACATACAAAAATAAATTGGTGGACTAAATTATTACATATTTTTTGAAAGAGAAATGCACAGCGAACAACGGAGGGACAAAGATGGTTGCAGGGACTCTACCTGGGGTGGAGGTGAGAGGCACTCAGGGAGCGTTTTCTAGAGGACAAAACTTACATCAAATCTTGCAAAAAGATTTTATGATGTTAAGTGGAAAGGTAAACAAAAAAACCATACGCAAAACAAAGCTAATAATGCGAGTGTACCCCTATATCTGTGTCATGGAATTATGAGGGACTGTTAGCTTCCTCATTACATTTTGCCGTATTTTCCATTATTTTCACAATGAATAGGCCTCATTTTTTCATTAAAATAATTTAGGAAATAAACATAAAGGGGAGGGTGCTGGTTCCTGGCATTTTGGGTGCTGCAGGCATGGAGCACTGGAGATGGGCTCGGCTGCCGGCCGCCCGTGCTGTCCAGAGCAAGCTGGGTGGTGTCCCAGGCACAGAGCCACTTCGATGTTGCCCTTGTGTCTCAGAGACACCCACAAAAACATTTTCTTCGGCCGAGGACCCTCCCCTCCATGGGGTTCACAGGATAAACCATAGGTTTTGTATGAACCAAAATACTCAGTTGGGCCTCGTGTTTTCCTCACAACCCATACCACTTTCCTTAGACGAGTAACATTTTTCATTCTTATTTAATGAACACGTAAATAACAAAGGCACTTCTGAAGGTCCCAGATACATTTAAATTTCAGTTCAGGTTGAAGCTATATGCCCGTTTTATAGTTTGAGGTGTGGAAAGTTTAAAGCCAAGGGTGAGGCAAGTCGTATAGAAATGCCGAACGGACACTCGGTAAAAACCAACGACGGTGTTAAGATAGGAAAGAGCCAACAGGAAGAGCCGCCTCTTGCTCAGATCCTCTATTAATTACAACAGTTTTTGTAAGAGTACTTCAGGCTTAAATATTCACTGGTGCTCGGTTGGATCCAAGTAGCATTGGCTTTTGAGGGACAAGTAGAGACATGCACACTGACTGCCCCAGGAGCCAAAAGTCATAAAGGATTCTTGCCTTCGGAAAAGGGCAAACAGAATAAACAGCCGGAATGGCAAGATTGAATGTAACAAGGAAGAACTGAAGGATGAAGGACGTTTTAACATGTCTCAGCAGGGACAGGAAATCCTCTCTGGGTCTCTAGGCATAGGAGGGCTGAGGAGAGATGACATTAAGCCCAACCTCACTCTTTGTTATAACACAGTAACCGCTGACCTTATCAGTCTGGAAAATTAAATAATCATTCAAAGGGATGAGCAAGAAAGTGGTGAACTTTTACTTTTAACTCATAAACTCTCAGGTGGTCCTTGGGTATCTCTGCATTATTCAAATGATATCTATTGAAAAGTTGAGAAACTATGATGAACCAGACGCAGATGTTAGACGTGCAAATGTTACAGGATTTGTGTCCCCTTAGTGCCCATAGTTCTTGGTCATGCTGCTTGGAAGGATGAAGAGGTAGACCAGATGAAGAGTGGGAGGCAGCAAGCAAAGTTCGTTGAGCAAGAGTACCAAGCTCCCGGAGAGGGAGGGGACCCAAAGAGGCTGCCTCGGAGTTTCTAAGTTTAGGGGGGTTTACGAGCTCTTTTGCAGAATTTTCTTAAGCAGTCGGGGCGTGCTGAGTCATACCCATCAGGGCTTTGGTCAGGTATCTGTCTACCTATCAGGTGAATGTCCATGTGCTGATGGCCTTTTTTTGGCTGACATCTGGGGGCTTAGGTCCTAAATGTCCCTTGCCTGTGATATTGACAAATGCTTTTGTGGTTAATTGTCTTATTTTAGGACATTTTGCAGAAGTCATTTCTGCAAAGACTGCAGAGCAGAACGTCAGTGCGGTCCAGTCTCAGCTGTGAAACAGGATGTCAGTGCTGTTTTATTTTAGCCATCCCAACTCCATATTTTCTTGTTGGGGAGCCCAGCCCTGACTATCTAACTACCCACTCACTCCTAACACAAAGAAGAATGAGAAGGAGTCTCTAGTCAGATCAGAGAGACAAACTTGCAGAGAAATAATTACACTACAATATGCTAAATGCTTTTGGGCAAGAATGTTATTTACAGAATGAGTTGGGATCAGAGAAAAAAGAAACCTCTGGGGTGACAGAAGAGACTTCATACAAGAAGGGATGTTTCACTCTGTCTCAAAAGAACACTTGATGTTGCTGAAGGAGAGAAGACAGTCAAGAGCCTGCCAGGCAGAGAGATCATGAACGAAGGCACAGAGGCATGAAAAAGATGACACGTTTTTTAAGAAGGGTTCAAGTGATCACATCATACACTCAGCAGAGCACAGGGTATGATCGGAGAAGGGGAGCTCGTTTTCTGAGACACACATAGCTGTGTTAACCCGAGCTGGACCAGCACAGCAGAAGAAAAAAGGAAAGCTGTGGATTAATCTCACTTATGAACATAGACAAGAAAGAAACCTGGGAGAGACACCAACATATACAACTCAATAGTGTATAAAAAATACGAAAGCAAACAAACAAACAAACAAAAACCCCCCAAAACCTGGTAGAATCTCTGTGAAGGAGCCTTCTAAGATGAGAAAATTGGTTCACACAAATTCTTTTAAGGATTATAACTATGTCTTTTATATTTTCTTACCAGTTATGGAATGTTAGACATTATTATAAAATTTTAAACATTTCAAAAACATCTAAAGTAGGGACTATGTTATCATGTAATTCTACCTTCTATAGATAATCACAGAAGCAAGTTTATATCTTCTATGTATCAAAAACTTATCTGTATATCTAGTTCTATATCTCTGTCTATATTTTATCTCTATATACAAAATGTGATCAGTGTAGTTTCTTTTTCACTTTTATAAAAATGTGGCAAATATTTTAAAATCTATGTATTTATAGAATTGTAAAATATTTCAATAGGAAAAATTCCAACAAGTGGATTTTTCTGGATCAAAGAAATATTGATAGGACATAAAACAAGTTGACCTTAAAAATATATTTTACAATCCCCATATCTTATTATTGAAGAATATTACCAATATATAAAATCTTTTATATAGACCTATAGGAATATTTTGGACTGACTTAACTTACATTCTTTGATTATTAGTGATAGTAATATATTTTCATATACTTATTTAATGGGCCTTTCATGGTCTTTGTGCATTTATTTTTGAATTGGGGTACTTGTTTTTTCTTATTGATTTATAGGAGCATTTTATATACTGTTCATTCACATTTATTGAGATTTTAATATGTGCCAGACATTCTTCTAAGCACTGGGGATAGAGCAGTGAATAAACATAATCTTGCCTTCGGGGAACTTATATTCTATCGGGGGAGGCCAGTAAAGAAAGAAAATATATGTCCACAAGAGCCACACTGTGGAAGGAGTTGAAATGTCCTTCAACAGATGAATGGATAAAGAAGATATGATTTATATATATAATGGAATATTACTCAGCCATAAGAAAGGTTGAACACCTACCATTTATATCAACATGGATGGAACTGGAGGGTGTTGTACTAAGTGAAATAAGCAAGGCAGAGAAAGACAATTGTCATATGGTTTCACTCGTATGTGAAAATATAAGCAATAGCAGAGAGGATCATAGGGGAAAGGAGGGGAATCAGAGAAGGAGAAAAACCATGAGAGACTATTGACTCTGGGAAACAAACTGAGGCTTGTGGAAGGGCAGGCGGGTAGGGGGATGGGATAACTGGGTGATGGGCATTAAGGAGGGCATGTGATGTGATAAGCTCTGTTATATGCAACTGATGAATCATTGAACACTACATCTGAAACTAATGATGTACTGTGTATTGGCTCATTGAATTTAATTTTTAAAAAAGAAAATATATGCACATATATGCAAATAATGGAAGTGCTATGAAAATAAAACAGGGTAAAGAGACAGACCATTGTGAGAAATGTTACTTTAAATGGAAGATGCAGTAAGATCCTCTAATGAAGTGAGATGTGACCAGTCTAAAGTAAAAGGATGGACCATGTAGATATCCTCAGCAGGAGCATTTCAGACTGAGGAAATGAAGCATGCAGAGAAGTGGTTTAACAATTTACTTGAATTTATATTTACTTACTAATATTAAGAGTTAAATTATCAACTATTTACTTCCCTTAAGAAAATAATTTGGCAAACTTACATACATTTCTCTTGTACGAAAACTGAGGTTTGCTGAAAATTTTAGAACCAGATGATTGCTATTCTCTTTCTTACATTATATATTTCTATTTCAAGATTCCTTTCATAAATATCACAATATACCTTATACACAACAGCAACAATTTTTCAATGTTTAAAATGTTTCGCTCAGCGAGCTTCCTAATCATTTATTTTCTTCTACCTTAAAAATTTTATCAAAATAAATTTTGGGGGGACTGGAGTACTTCCTTGAAGGTTTTTTAAATATGCTTTGTAAAAACATTATTGCCTGGCATTATTGTGTCTTTTATATCTAAATTCTCACTTGCCCTTTCAGTCTGGAAAATAATTTTGTGCTCAGACTTTTCGTTTTTTCTTCAGTCTCATCTATCTATTATCCTTGTGTTATCTTTTTGCTCATAATTTGCCATTCATTCCTTTTTAGTCTACATTCTGGTGTAATTTCTCAAGTTGGATTTATGATCGGTAATTCTGATTGGGGCCACATCCATTCCACTATTACCTCATTCCACTGAGGGGTTTATTTTTTTATGTGTTTGATTCTACAAAATCTTTTCCTTCTATTTCTCGATTTGTCCCTAATGTGGCAGTCTGGATTCAATTAATTAAATTGTTGATGCCATAATCTTTCCATTGCCACAGAGACTGAACAGTGGACATCTCAAGTTTTATTCTACTTATCTCACTACTGTGTTAGTGGATGACACTTGACCTAATTGCGCAGATCAGTCCCCCTTGTGTATGTTGCTGACTCCCCTTATATACTCAGTGAGTCTTCAGTGTATGATCATACCTTTAAACATAAGCATGCAATTGCCAGCAGGAAGTTGTACAGTCCATTTGGTTAAGATTTCCTGGGTTTAAATTCCAATTCTTTATTTACTACCTGGATAAGTTACTTCTGTTTTGTCATTTGTAAAATAAAGACAATAATAGTGCCAAATTCATGGAGTTGGGATGATTAAATATATAGAACACTTATCCAATGCTTGGTACATGGTAAGCATGTAAATAGTGCTAGCTCTCAAGTAAGTAACAGTGTCATTGGCAACATTTCTCTGTGTGAGTGCAATTCTAGAGTTTTCTGATTATTCATTACTCCCAGGTCACTAGCAAATAAGGACAATTTTCTTTCCAGGGATGTTGGAGATGAATGAATGAGAAGGCTGGTTTCTCTAAGTGGAGGTAGATGGATGCCAAGGGACGTGATCTGGGAGCACTTCCAGCTTCAGTGTGTTAGATAGACTATGCTTGGCATGTTGGGTCCTTCAGTTGAGGACAGCCCAGTGGTTTGAACGCTTTTTCCCAGGCCATGGTTGGCTGGTAGAGCTAGGTCTTCTGCCAGCTGCAATGATCAGTTCAGCTCAGCAGGCTGGACTCCCTTAAGCAAGACTGGCTGCTAAAGAATTACTGGTCCTAATCAAAGGATCAAATAATAAAACTTGGACATATCTTACTGAGGGTACCTGATGACAAAAGAATCTGTTTTCCTCCTCCAGTGTCTTGAACGGTGGCGGAGGGGAAGGCAAGTCATCCCTGGGGTCTATCAGAATCACCTCTACTGACTGACTCAGGGAAAACACCAAACTTGAGGTAATTAGCTAAAACCCGGAATGAATTTCTTTTGTAACCTTAATTTTTCCCTTCCTATGTGAATTTAATAACCTCAACAAAAAACTAGGTGAGAAACAATATGCTTAGCTTGAAGTATTTTTAAAAGGGAAATTATGTGAGAATTGTGGGTTTTAGAAAAATGACTCGTAGCTGTGTGAAAACCAGACTGGCTTGTTTCTCCTTCCTTCGTCAGCCACAGTCCAATTTCTACAAAGCCACCAGGCTTATTTTTCTGAAACCACAAATCTGCTCAAATACTATCACTTTTTAAAAAGATTTATTTATTTATTTGTGAGAGAGAGTTAAGAGGGAGAGGGAGAGCCAGTGTGCCTTTTGGAGGGGCGAGGGAGAGAACCTTCAAGCAGACTCCCCACTGAGCTTGGACCTGAGACTGGGGCACAATCTCACAACCCATGACCTGAGCCAAAACCAAGGGTCAGAGGCTCAACCGACCAAGGCACCAATTTCACTTTTTAAAACACTGCTGGTGGAAGGAAGACAAAAGTACTGGCTATCCAAATAATCCTGAAGTTAGTTGAAGAAGTTCTCATCTATAGTAGTAGTGGTTGGGACAGAGGGACACAAACTAAATTGAGAAATCCTCGGCCTGTAGAAATAACAAGACTTGGTGTGGAGTTCATTTTACAGAGTATGAGTCATTCATTTATATAATTAAAAATTATTAAACACCTACGATTTAGAAGCTGGTTTTAAAAAGAGGTCAAAAATCCAATTAGTTGCCTTCAAGGAACTCATGATATAATGGAAGAGACATGCAATCCAATAATTATAATAGTAAGTGATGAGTTCAGTATGGGGATGCTCACACATTATTACAGGAACAGGGCACTGGGTATAACTAATTCTCCCTGATAGTCTCCAGAAAAGACTTCATAAAGAAAACCACTTTGGGAGTGTGTTTGAAAAAAATCTGTGGAACTGAAGTAGGCACAAAGAAAAAATAGAGTTCCATGCAACGAGAAAAGAATTTGCTGGTGAGAAAAAGGACACAAAGTGTTCAGAGCATAGTTACGTGGCTGGGTAAAATGGAGAGCTTTGGGAATATTGGAGGATCAAGTTGTGAAGGCAGCAAAGTGCAAATTCTGGAAGTTATTTAACTTGGACATTATAGGCAAAAGAGAATAATTGGAAGGTTTTAGTCGACTTGATCTGATAGCTGGGTTCAGGGTGGATTTGAGAAGGTTAAGGAGGAAAGCATTAAGATCAGTTAGGTAAAAACTCAGATAAATAATGAACAGCCCCTAAACTAAAGTACCAAGAGAAGTCGACATTCCATCAAATGACTGTAATGCAATTTGCAAAATTATTCAAAAAATATAGACATATACCATATATACACCTCAGTTTTAGGGGAGCATAAATAAATGTAAAAATCCTGGGTCAATAAGATTATTGTGCACTAAAATACTCATGAACTTATAATACAAAATGCAATGGATCAAGTTCCTCAACCTGTGGAAAAACTGAACCTCAACGAACCTGAAAATGTCCCTCTGTTACTACTGGGAGTTCCTAAAGGGACACTTTTCATGTGCTCACAAGTCAGCCTGTCAGCCTCTTCACTACATGGCATCTATTCTTTTGTCCTGGCTCTAGCATGTTTTCATCTATTCCCTGCTTGGCCCCGCTTCTGCCTCTGACGATGGTGTCCCTTGTGAGAAGGCCAGTGGTCATGCCAAAGATGCTGCCTCTGCAAACTCTCCAAACTATGAAGCTCTAGTTCCAGAGGAGTGTTCTTCACAAAGGTTCTGAGAACAGTCTCTTCCCTAACTCTGTCCACGGTCTGTCACTTGGCCCAGAAGCAGACTCTGTGGATATCCAAAGTTTCACAAACTCTTTCAGACAATTCCTTTGTTCTTACCCCTGTTTCCTTACTTGCTGTCTCACTAAATTTCTCATGAAAAACTTCTGCCCCAGGGGCACAAACCCTGGCTACTAGGAATATGACATTAGATTTCATTTGTGGCCCTCTCTCCTCAGTTCCCAAAGAATATCTAGAAAAGCAAGTTAATTTACCTGTGTTACCACTCTTCCAAAACTTTATTTATTTATTTTTATTTATTTTTAATTAATTAATTTTGGGGGGATTATTTAAAGCTAAGAAACTCTGTGTTGGTAGGAGTTCCAAGAGGTATCAGTATGGATCTCAATCAACTACAAACAACAGAAAATTCAATATAATAGGTTTAATTGATAAGAATTATTTTCTGCCTGAAAATAATCAGAAGAAAAAGAATTCTTTTCTCTCTGATAATAAGAAGTCTGGAGAACGGTAGTCCAAAGCAAGCAGAGTGACTTATTGCTTACCTGGGACCCAGGGTTTCTTCATTAATATGTAGACATTTGTCCTCATGCTTGTCACCTCATGATCACAAGAGGGCTGCTGCACTTACAGCCATTGCTTTTGAGTCACAAACAGAAAAAGGGTTGAAAGATAAAGAAAATCTTTTCCTTGAGAAGTACTATCTTTTTATTCTGGAAGGGAGCTTTTCCTAGAGGACTTATTCATATGTCTGATTGTCCATAATTGAGTCACTTGGCTACTCCTGCAAAAAGGGGGCCAAGAAAATTGAGTGCTTACCTTTCCAAACTCCAGAATTAAAATAGGGGAGGAAATTTTAGGTAATGAGTGTTGCGTGGATCCAACCACCTGAAGTACCCTGGAAATTCCTTTTTGAAGGGAATTAGTATATAATGAGGCTGGGTTTGCCAACTAAAAAAAAAGGACATCCAACTAAATTTGAAATTCAGATGAAAAATGGATAGTTCTTACAAACCTGTCTCCTGCAACATTTTGGCCAAACTTTGATTAAAAATTATTGTTGTGGGGCATCTGGGTGGCTCAGTTGTTAAGCATCTGCCTCCAGCTCAGTTCATGGTCCCAGGGTCCTAGGATCAAGGCCTGCATCAGGCTCCCTGCTCAGTGGGAAGCCTGCTTTTCCCTCTCCCACTCCTCTGCTTGTGTTCCTTCTCTCGCTCTCTTGCTCTCTCTCTCTCTCTCTCTCTCACTCAGATAAATAAATAAATAAATAAATAAATAAATAAATAATTGTTGTTTATCTGAAATTGAAATGAAGGTGAGTCTTCTGTATTTTATTTGCTCAGTCTAGCAACCCTGAATGGGGTCTTTGCCTTTGGTTACAAAGTGGTCTCATAAATTAGTTAATATTTCTGGGCCCCAAGTAATAAAAGGAACACTACAGTTTAGTCATAATGTACTAGTACTTTGAATCTGTTGCAGTGATTCCCAGGAAGCCATCTAGATAAGTCCTCTGGACCTCTCCTTCAGACAGGCTGTTGGAATAGAACGTACACTCTAGTCTTTGCTAATGTGCCTGGTGAATCTTTCTTCACTTCCCAATCCAGACAAGCAGATCAAGCACCTAATCATTACCCTTCAATCATACAGCCACTCACCCACATGTAGCCCCCTCTGTCTCCTCCCATGCCTAAGAGTGGTAACAGATAGCAATAAGACCTGAATTTGTGGGACAGGTAGATGTATGTCTGTGTTCTCAGTTGCAGAGCACCCTTGGACTAGAAAATCAGTTTTTGTCTGAACTAAGAAAATCCCCTGATACAATTTCCTAAATTTTTAAAATTAATGTTGACTAACTGAAGCATCCTCTCGAATGATTCCGCAACAAAGGAATCACATGCACCAAATGGGAATTCAAGTCTCCAACTATTACAAAAATAGAACCCTTCTCAAAGCTTCAAGATTGCAGTTTCTCAGGTATCTATCCTCCTTCACGATTGCTGTAACCTTCCTTGAGCTGGGCTGTTCCTCTTCTGTTCAACAGTGGTATCATGTGTTGGAGAAAGAAATAATGACAGTCAAAACTAGGGGACTCATCAGGGAACTAAAAAAGTTCTTCAGTTCCTTCTCTAAAGGGCTACTAGAAACAAGACTGGTCCCTTTGGACTGAGGAAGCCCTCTCCTTGGACAGTTTATGGATAGAGATGGAGGCCCCCAAAGATATTGAACATTTTAAGTATTTTGTGTAAATAGAGATCTGAGCGGATTTTAACTTAAAAGAAAAAAGGGATCCTTCTTACACTTGACGAGTGGTTCTGGTCATGCCAATTACACATAAAATTATTTATATATCTATACTGTGAATGTCTTGAAAACAGAAATATGTCTTCATCTTTGCATTCCCAGAATGTTACCTGAGCATCCAGACACAGACATGTGTCATATTTGTTTCTGACTAACTCCTCTCTACCCAGCCAGGGGAAAGAAAGGAAATGTTCTCTTCTGACTGCTGCAGAGAAGTTTGCTTGGTGAGACTGGCAAATGTTTTTACTAGTCACAATTGAGGGATGCAGAAGGTCCTTATTGAGAGTAAAACTACATTTATAGAACATACAGGAAAATTCCAGGTGTCCCAGAAATAATTTTAAACACCATGAGCTTTGACACCTGGAAGTTAGCAAATGAAACCCTAGTGAGCAAGGAAATTTTTAATGCCATCCTTCAAAAATATTTTATATGTGGCATTTCCTAATACTTCTCACCTCTAAATCAAGAATCCAGATTTAATTGCTTAATTCTCTCAATGTGTTCTTTTTCTCACAATGTTATATAAATAAAAGAGGCTTCCAAAAATGATTTCTCTGTTTATTTGTGAGGTTATAAAAAGTTGCTAAAAAAACTGCAATGGCTGTCTTTGTACATGTATGTTTGTGCACACAAATGAATATTTTTCTGTTGACTAGATCCCTAGAGGTCAAATTGTTAGATCAAAGCATATCCACATTTTTAAATTTTCATCTATAGTGCTAATAAAGTGAATGAAATGGTCTATTTCCCCATATCCTCACCAAAATTAGGTATAATTTATATTTTTAATTTTCACTAGTCTGATAGTCAGAAACTGTCATTTCAGTATTTTGATTTCAATTTCTCAGGTTACTAGTGACATCGAACATCTTTTCTGTGTTTATTATGACTTGCAAATATTTTCTGTGAATTATCTGCTCTAGTCATTTGCCCATTTTTCCTACTACATTGTTCTCTTGAGTCCATCTGCAGAAGCTCTCTGTTTTACCATTATCCACAATTATTTTAAAAAATCAGTTACGTGGGGTATTGAATTTAAACTATTTAACATGCATCTCTGCGTCTTATTGTCAATGTAACGGTCCTGAGTTTGACACCCCTTCAATATAGTAAGGATGCCAAAAATTTGTTAGGCAAAACTACTAGAGTTAATTATATTATCTCATCCTAATCACTATTGCTATCTCCATCTCAGCTGTTCACCATTTATAAAAGGGAAGAGGAAAAGTAGGAAAAAGAACACAGAATGGGAGGATAAAAATTGTAGGCCTGTGGATATATGGATGACAGTCCATTGCTGATCCATATCACATCTCAGTCCTATTTAATGTAAACTATCACTAAATTTAATCATCTGATGCATTTTATTAAAATCAAACATAATAAAGTCTTTTATTACAAAACATAAACTAGAAGGAATTATTCACTTTGTACCAAGTGTACACATGATTAAGAGTATGTTACAATAAGATACAATTTGCTAATAAGTCGCCTTATCAAGATGGGTATGCCTATTGTTGAAGGTGGTATGGAACTAAGATTAAGCATCAATTTTCCTTTACTTTAGGGTACATTTTCACTGCAAAAAAAATTGATAACGATGGGTACATATTTTGTTATCCTTTCAATAATACATCTAGGGATGCCTGGGTGACTCAGTGGGTTAAAGCCTCTGCCTTCGGCTCAGGTCATGATCTCAGGGTCCTGGGATCGAGCCCCGTGTCGGGCTCTCTGCTCGGCAGGGAGACTGCTTCCTCCTCTCTCTGCCTGCCTCTCTGCCTACTTGTAATCTCTCTCTCTGTCAAATAAATAAATAAATAAATATCTTAAAAAAAATGTATCTACACATCTGGCTAAATTTTTTGTGCCTTTGGTGTGAGAATTCCAGACTTGGGAAAAGAAGTTTATTTATTTCTCACACCCCTCAAATAACCATGTAGATACTCTGTTGGCTTTTAGCACACTTTTTATGATTTCCCATTAACATTAAAGTGTCACTAGCATGATCGCGATTCACAGATTGTATAATGATGGCATAATCTTCTGAATAATTCTCCACACTCTGTGGTAATAGTCTCAGGCCTGTTCATGACCACTACCAGTCAAAACCATGACCTTATGATTTAAAGGAAATATTCTAGTTTGGGGAAAAAATATTGTCTCTTATGCTTGGGGGTAGTTTCCGAATGAAGTGCTTAATCATGGCTCACGTAGGTGAGTCTCACATCAGTCACGACAGCACCATTAAGCATATCTGGACTTATCTTAGAACAGTGCCCATGACAACAGGACAGCAAGTCCACTAAGCTTCTTCATTCTTATAAAGAATCAAATGGAAGGCAGATGGGAAAACTGTTAGGATTGCAAAGAGAATTTTAATAAAGGGATGGAAAATATCAGGGTAATAGTAGTAATCTATTATTGACCCTATGAGGTAGAGAGTACTGAAGAGATAACAATTTTTCAGATAAGCTCCCAAAGAAATAATTTGCTAAAGGCCATGGGACTCAGAGGTGTCTGCTTTCATGAATTCTGGGCTAAGCTTTTAGAGATTTGTTTCTGTTGTGCAAAAAGCACAAATTACAAAAGGATTAATTGGGGCTTCTTTTCATTTTAATATCAGTGTGAGGGAAACAGATAAGATCTGGGGATGAAAAGATTTGAGCAGTGAGTCAGCACACTTGGATCATAGCATGTGCACCGTGAATCAGGGAAAATAGATCTATGGAGATTAAGGTCTTGTGGGCTTCTCTCTACATCTGCTCATTTCTGACTTTCAAAAATAATTGTATTCTCTCATCTACATTAAGAGACTTAATTGGAACTTTGTGCTTATTATCATTGTATTCAGTCACTGACTTTCATTCTACCAATATTTATTGAGCAACTATTATAAGTCAGACATTATTCAAATATACATCAATGAATTAACAGCTTCTCCCCATCAACAGGTTAGCATATTATTTTCCATCATATTGAAAACTTAATCAATTCACTTCACAATAAACACAGGGTAAAATGGGGAAGAGAAAAAAATTACCTCTGTAATCTTGAAACAGAAGTAAAAACCAAGACTATTTTATTTTCTCTTCTTGCCAACCTATTTATAATACGGAGTTTTATGATACTTAAAATGAGAAAGAAACATACAAGGATTGAGACTATAAGAATGAGGAGAGGAATCAGAATAAATTTTGTAAGCTAGTTTTCACCTACTTAGCTGGATCTAAATTGAACTTAAGTTACAAAAGTAAAAAATGGCAATTACTATTTTCTTTTCTTCCCATGTCTTCGGGACCACCAATGCCATGTCCAACATGACAGTGAAGATGACCCAAAATAATAGATGTACCCTGGTTGGGCCCAGTGTGTAAAAACATGTAAACATGGACTGAGATTAAGGTGTAAGCAAACACCTCCCCTTTTCTTTTATATTATGCACTGGGCACCATACCATGGGCTTTTCTGCTCATGGCCATAGACAGGAGCCAGAGAAGGGTGAAAAAATTGGATTAGAAATATGGTTTTGCCACTGTCATATATCCAAAACACAAATGAAGTAATGGAACCCGTCTGGCCATGCAAGAAGTTTTAAATCTCAAAAGGAAATGGAAAAATAGTAGCTGGCAAAAGCAGTGTTTTAACCAGTCCTAGTGCTTCAATTCAGGAAACAAAGAAGAGGCAGCCATTTAAAATGGTGCTTTGTGTCAGTAAGTTTATTAAATGGGAAGACTGGCAATCTTGGGTAAAAGTAGACTGTCCATCCAATTAAATTACAGAATATTAAAAAGGTCAAAGCAATATAGAAGTCCTCTAATTCATAGAAAACACTAAAATTCTGATTTCTCATACTCCTGACAAAGATTGTAATTGCAATTTGAAAAGGGTAAAATATTTATCTAGTCCTTTGACAAAGATTGAAACGAGAATGTGACTGGTCACAAATGTAACCTCACAAATGTAACGTGAAAACTAATTTCTTTTTTAAATAAGGCTGAAGCAATATGCCTATTTCTTTTGTCTCTGCAAGGAGGATTACAAAAGTGGTTCTAACAAAATCATTTATTCTTCTAATCTTTTAATATAAGTTTAAAGTCACCTTATTATGTATGGAATGATATTATTTATCTAAAATCTCCAGAAGCTTCTGTACCACAGAGGCATTAACTCTTCATCCATCTGTGGGTTGTTTTGTGGTTTTCAGTTAATATTTAGTTTCCTTCATACATTGTTAAAGACATTCAAGAGAAGGAGCCCTGTGTGTGCACCTAATCTTTCTAATGGATACAGGGTAAAAACTGCAACATGGGCACAATAATGGTGGGACTTTGTTTGCAATAGACATTTAAAATGACCGGCTTTCTCATAAATACACTAAATAGGATGATCTATGAGATTTCTAATTTATTCTTGTTTAAAATTTAACCATGCTTTTTTAAAGCATATCAATTTTGTTAATACCATGTAATTAAAACATGTCAGTGCGCAGCAAGTTTTAGTCTAAATTAATGACTATGAGAATTATTTTAATTAAATAACCAATTATAGAAAAATCACAAGCATGAGAGCTGACATTTAAATGAATTTCATTTAAATTGCTTCTTAACATTGTCCCATCTAGGACACTAATGCAGAATGAACTATTGTATCAACTTAGATTATCACTATTTTTGTATGCACATAATGTATTCATATTCAATCACTGGAACTGAGCAGGATATTTGGTATCGATCTAAAACTTCTATTAATAAAAACACAACAGAATGAGCTAAAGTAAAAAGAAACCATCTTTCTTCTCTCTTTCCTTTTTTTAAAATATGGGCTTCTAAATGCTATTGTAATTCTCACAGGCAAAAAGTGTTTATGCATTTGGGAATTATTTAATATACTTAATTATACCTAATTAAATCAGGAGACTTGAAATTCACTTTTAAAAGAATATGCATATGTGACTTCAATGCCCTGCACATAGTGGGGCTCAATAATGTTGGTTATCAGTAATGATATATATATTTATTTGTCTCTTTCTTCATATGTGCTATTGTGGTATATGACTTCCTCTTGGAAATTGGACATCTCAAGACCCTTACCAGATTAGGTTATCTAAGCTGTGAAAATCTGGCTAGATATTTGTTTACATGTTTGTTCTTAAATAACTCAAACAATGCAGTGTCATTTTCTTTACTTTAATAAAATATTGCTATTTTTTATATTATGTAATTAAGTTTTTAATATTCATTTCATATTCATCCTTCCACAGAAAAATAAAATTATCTTCTAGAAAAAAAGCTAGGTCATCTATTGTAATCACTCCCACTAAAAACTTCTAACTTTATAATACTATTTCTGGTAGAAGAGAAAAATGCCTGAACACAAGGCAAATTTATCCCAATTGTGCTGTCTTATTATCACAAAATATAAGTTGTAGAGGGAGCTGCAGAAAGGGCTGAAGTTTTATGCATGTATGAATTGGAGTTGAACATATTTTGATTCATTGCCAAACTATCAATAAGGTTTTAAAGGAGGTATGTAATCCATATAAAGCTATTTCTCTTTTGTTTTCTGTCATATCACACAGTTTGATACAGAATTTATGATTTTAAGTGGACAATTAATACTCTTTTAACTTATTTTTTCTAGGATGAATTTTACACATCCTTTTGGGGAAAATCTTATTTATTTAGTAGTTTGCAATCTGTAATAAAAGGTGCTTTCACCATGGCTTGCTAGAAAAAAAAAGCAACCATATTTAGACTTGACTAGTTAATTGTTCTCCTTCATTAGTATGCCGTAGGGCAAGCAGTTTAATTATTATGTTCATATTTGTAGGCTTTACTTTTTTAAATCATCAAAGATTATTTAATATTAGGAAAACGAATTTTTTTTGCATTGTTCATCTTGCTATCACTTTAAAAATAAAGAGGAAAAGAAAAGGCTACTGCATTTGTTGTTCATTGATTAACCAGTAATGTTATGTATAAATAATGTATCTGACAGTATGGCAGCCCACTTGGGACATTATGCCATTTACTACAAAATAGGATGCAACATACAACTGAGCAATGAGAACAAATTAAACATCTTTCCTTGGTAACTTTAGCATTTTTATTAGGTGATAAACATCACAGTGAGAGGAAAGCAGATCTAGTTATTTCAGTAATATGAACCTTAATCGAAAGCTAACTTGACATACAGCATAATACTTTTGCAATATAAAATTTTTTCTAATAACAATAGAAACCAAAATTTCCAAGGTCATTATGGGATAATATCTGTAAATATTAATGACTATCTCCTGTAAAATCTCATCCATAGCTAGTGGATTATATTATTAATATTGATGAAAAAATTTTAAACATAAATCTAATGTCTTGTAAGCATGAAAAATCCCCAAATATTTTTAATGTGGTATTATTTTTGCCTTAACAAAAGTATCCTATAGTTATTTGACTATGTGTGAACTTCCTTCCTCCAGGGCTGTGTTAATGTCATCTCAAAACTCTTTTAGAAGCATCAGAATAGTGACTAAAGTTAAGAGTAGTAATGTAATTAGCACTCAACATCCATCTTCCCTCCCTTCTCATTTCATTCCATCATTTACTCATGGGGATACAGAAATGAAATGCCCCTGTCCTTAAAGGAATTAACAATTGGGTAATTGAGAAAAACTACTGAAGTCCATTTAATATACAAGATGAACTGTTGAAACAGATCCTTTCTTCCTCTCATTTAAAAATATTTATTGTGGGGGCGCCTGGGTGGCTCAGTGGGTTAAAGCCTCTGCCTTCGGCTCAGGTCATGATCTCAGGGTCCTGGGATCGAGCCCCGAATGGGGCTCCCTGCTCAGCAGGGAGCCTGCTTCCTCCTCTCTCTCTGCCTGCCTCTCTGCCTTCTTGTGATCTCTCTCTCTGTCAAATAAATAAATAAAAATCTAAAAAAAAAATTATTGTGTGCTTACTATGTGTCAGGCACTGTTCTAGGATCCTTAGTGTAGAGCAGGGAACAGAACAAAGATTCTGGGTGGTATCATGGTTATATTCGAATTGGGGGGAGTGGGGAAGAGTCCATAAACAACAAACATCATAAATACATAATTTGTATTCCATGTTACAAGGTGAAAAGTGCTCTAAAAGGGTGGGGGGAGTAGATGAAAGTATGGAGAGTGGGAGTCAGAGGAGGGGTTGTCAGGGTGGGCCTCATTCACAAGGGGAGCAACAGTTGAAGAAGGTGAAAAAAAGTTTTCTCCCTCAGCCGGGAGAAAGTACACTGGGCAGAGAAAGGAACCCATAAAGTGATTCTGAATTGGGACTGTGCCTGATATCCTGAAGAACTACAAGAAAGTCAGGGTGTCTGGAACCGAGGAAGTGAGGTCAAGAAGAGTTCAGACAGGAGCTGGGGTACCAGATCATGTAGGGGTCATGGGCTCCTGTAAGGAATTTGGCTTTTGTAAAAAACAAAACAAAACAAAACAAAAAACAAACAAACAACAACAACAAAAACCAGGCAGTCATTACAGGAGGGTAAGCATGAGATTGACATAACCTGACTTCTGTTTTAGGATCACTCTGCCTTCTGTACTGGGAATTCACTGCAGGAGATCAATGGTAAAAGAAAGGAGACCACGTAGGAGACTATTACAGCAAATCAGGCAAGAAATGATGGTGGCTCATCTCAGGATGGTATCAGTGGAGGGTGAAAAATGACAAATCCCAGAAGTATTTTGAAGATCGACCCAAAGTTTACTAGGAAGGCATGAGTGCAAGAATGAAAGGATACTTCCAAGGTTTTGGGACCGAGCAACCAGATGGTCAGAACTGCCACTGCTTGAGATGGATTAAGTGGCTGAAGGAACAGATTTGGGATAAAAGGCAATCAAGAGTTCCAAACTGGAATTTTCGGGTTTATTATATGAAGTAGTGGGAATGTCAAGGAAGCAGTTGAATTTAACAGTATGGGGAGAGGTGTGGAATGGAAATAGAAAATTGGAAGTATTCGACTTTTAGATAGTATTTAAAGCCACAAGACTGGAGATACCAAAAGAATGTGTGTAGTTGAAGAAGAGATGAGTCCAAACACCTGTGCCCCACCCTTATGCGGTCTGGGGAGAAAGAACCAGCAAAGAGCAAAGAACCTGAGAAGGCAGGAGACCAGCAGAGTGTAGAGAAAACTAGTCCAGTATACAAAAAAATCTAAGTAAAGAAAATACATCAAGAAAGAGAGAGTGATCAGTTGTGTTAAATGCCTCTAATAGTTCAGGGAGATGAGAAATGACACTCAGATTTAGCAACATGGCCTTTGATCAGAGCAGCTTCCATAGAGGCAAGTCAGATTGGAGTGAGTTTAAGGCAGAATGGGAGCAGAAAGTTGAGAGAAAATTAAAAGCAGATGACTTTTTCCAAAGAGTTTTGCCTCAAGTGGAGAAAGAAACAAGATAGCTGCTGACAGCAGGCAAGATGAAGAGAACAGTATAGTTGTAGAAAAAGAGAAATTACATCAGGATGTTTACTTCCTGGTGAGAATGATCAAGTGGAAAAGGAACACTGGTGATGAAGAGAGGGAGGATTTCCAGAGTGGTATTCTGGACAAGGTGAGAAGAGGTGGGACAGAGGCGCAAGTGGTGGGGCTGGCTGTAGAGAGATGCAGAGACAGTTGGGTCTGCGGTAAGAAGCAGGAAGCAGATGTGGGTGCAGATACTACTGGTGGGTGGTCAATGTGGTCAAGTCTAAGGAGGTTTGCTTCCGACCGCTTCCATTTTCTCAGAAAAATGGGAAACTCTGGGCATAGATTCTAGCCCTAACTATGGATGCTCTCAAAGGCACTTGACCTAGAGATTTAGAACAGTCTACTGGTGTTGGCCAAGTAAAGAAAGGATCAGAGGGCAGTCAGGGGTTTTAACAGTTGAGCATGCCCGCAGAGTGCTAGTAACCTAGATTTTTTAAAAAAGATTTTATTATTTATTTGTCAGAGGTTGAGAGAAAGCACAAGCAGGCAGAGTGGCAGGCAGAGGCAGAGGGAGAAGCAGCCCCCTTGCTGAGCAAGGAGCCGGATGCGGGACTCGATTCCAGAAGCCTAGGATCATGTCCTGAGCCGAAGGCAGCTGCTTAACCAACAGAGCCACCCATGCGTCCCAGTGCTAGTAACCTAGATTCACATAGCACTTTGTAGTCACAAAATAATTTTATATCCATTTTATCACTTATCCTTCGCAACAGAAAAAAGTTATCAGTGCTCCCACTTTATAGAAGAGGACATTGAGCCTCAGGAAAAAGAAATCATTTGCTAATAAGTAGGTCTCTGGCATCTGACCTTCTAGAAGGAATTCTTCCTAAAATACCTATTAAATACTAAATTTTTTTAGATGGAATTCAAACATAGTCTTGTTTACCAGACAAGACGATTTGTTATTCTGATAAAAACAAAACAAGTATTACAAAATGGGAGGATATTTATTATTATTCACCACTGTTATAACTATCTTACTAATAATGATTTGCTTGCCCAATGCACTCTGACAGGTCTTGGGAATTTTATATCTCAGCCAAAGAAATGAGAGTAGTAAAAACGGCCATGGGGAAACATTTTAAAGGTCTCTCCAGGAGATGTTGCTGAGCCATTAAACTCCAAAGCACAGGCTCTAAGGACTGAGAGGCAGCTGAGGAAGTGCCAAGGAAAAATAAATAATTAAAGCCTGAGAAAGTGGCGAGGATGTGACTCATGTTCCTCCTGACTCTTTTGAATTCAGTCATGATGATGAAACAGTGCATTTTCCAACTTTGCCTCTTCTTCATTGCTCCTTCTGTTGCATTCCAGAAGACCTTCTTGAAGAAGAGAATGGTAGCCACAGTAATTTAGGGCATAACTGTTGATAATACAATCCTCACCAATAGGTGATAGGAAACAATTTAATAAATTTAATTTAGGACATTAAGGCAGTAACTAGTAACTAGGAAGACAGTGACTAGTCATAGTAAGTGATCTCTGTCTTTTTACTCAGCTAAGATTTTCTTTTCCATTATCAATCCCCAAATACTGAGCATTCCCATTAGTGTAATGTTCCACAGGTTGTGAAGTGTGTTCCTATCCATTACTCATTTCATTCTTCATATAAGATGGTGACCACCAGTTTAATTGGTTAAATCCCCAGTTAGGGTAGTTAGGTGAGTGCAGAAACCACATCTGTCCTGTTCATCAACACGCCGCTAGCACAAGCCTGGGATGGGGAGAGTTTCATCCAACAGCGAGGAGAATTACGGTAAACACATAGGCATCCTCCCCATTTCACAGATGACAAAACTAACAAAAGCTTTAGAGCTGGTAAATGGCAGTTTTAAGTAAGGCCTATGATTCTTAGTCTAGTATTATTTTCACATGTGGTAAGTTTCAGCATCTCTAAGCCTCACCTTTTCTGCAGAAGACTGCAAGATTGTAAGAAAGCAATAAGGAGAATAAGATATGCCTTGCTTATGCTGTATTTAGAAATAAGGTAATGTGACGGGTTATGGCATCATACTATACATGAAATGATTATACTCTCTGATATGCTTCTTTTTTTTTTTTTAAAGATTTTATTTATTTATTTCACAGAGGGAGAGAGATCACAAGGAGGCAGAGAGGCAGGCAGAGAGAGAGAGGGGGAAGCAGGCTCCCCACTGAGCAGGGAGCCCGATGCGGGCCTCGATCCCAGGACCCTGAGACCATGACCTGAGCCGAAAGCAGAGGCTTTAACCCACTGAGCCACCCAGGCGCCCTCTGATATGCTTCTTGAAATATATTTAAATATACCTTTTTTCCTAGCAAAATGTAAGTGTATGTGTACACTGAGGGAAGAGTTAGATGACTTACTACACTTGCTTTGAGAAATCAGTTTTATTATACAACTGACGTAAGGTAAGGAATCTTTTAAAACTTTCATTTGATCTCACAAAGAAAATAGGTATTTCTTTTTTTTTAATTAAAGTACAGGATGGTTTTGTACTAAATTTTCTTTAGATTCTTTTGAAAAATAAGTTTATCGATATTGGCGAGGATGTGGAGAAAGGGGGACCCTCTTGCACCGTTGGTAGAAATGCAAACTGGTGCAGTCACTCTGAAAAACAGATGGAGGTTCCTTGAAAAGTTAAAAATAGAACTACCCTACAACCCAGCAATTGCGCTACTAGGTATTTACCCAAAGGATACCAATGTAGTGATTCAAAGGGGCACCTGTACCTCAATGTTTATAACAGAAATGTCCACAATAGCCAAACTATGGAAAGAGCCCACATGCCAATTGACAGATGAATGGATAAAGAAGATGGAATACTAGTCATCCATGAAAAAGAATGAAAGCCATTTGCATTGATGTGGATAAAACTAGACGGTGTCTAGTCAGTCAGAGAAAGACAAATACCAAACAATTTCACTCATATGTGGAATTTAAGAAATGAAAACAGATAAACATAGGGGAAGGGAGGGAAAAATAAAATAAGATGAAAACAGAGAGGGAGGCAAGCCATAGGAGACTCTTAACTATAGGTAACAAACTGAGGGTTGTTGGAGAGGAGGTAGGTGGGGGGATGGGGTAATTGGGTGATCAATATTAGGAGGGAACTTACATCATGTAATGAGCACTGGGTGCTATGTGAAACTGATGAATCATTAAATTCTACCCCTGAAACTAGTAATACACTATATGTTAACTAAATCGAATTTAAATAAAAACTTAAATAAGTAAATTATGTCCTCTATACCAAAAAAATAGAAAATAAAAACATAAATGGAAATTATGTTTATCATTTTGTATGTTTCTTTAGTATTAAAAGCCAGCCAGTATCTAAAAGAATTAAATAAATAAATAAGTGAATTCTCCTTATGTTTGCAGTTCTATTGACAAAGGTAAATCCTTGTTAATGTTTTCCAGTGGAATTGAAGCTTTTGAAAAGGAAGATCCTGATTGGGACTAATCACTGGCTAAGGTATACTGGACCCATGGAATTGAAATCTTTATGTTAAACACCCTTTTCAGAATAGAGTTGCTAATGTAAGCAGCGCAACATTTTTTTTTAAGTAACAGCTTGTCACCATTCTTGCAGCATTCCAGCTTGCATTCACTGATCCAGCATTGCTCAGTTCCTGATACTGGACCACATCCAACTGCCCCCCCCCAGCCCCCCACCCGAGTGTGTCATACACGTGGCCAACGTGACTTCTCCATATGAAGTTGTAGTTCCACAGTCTACCACTTGATGGCAGATACAGTAAAAGTCAGTCGGGGGAAGCGAATCCAAAAGCGCACACCTGCCCTGTTGGAAATATGGAGTTCCCACGCTTGTAGGGCTCTACAGCCTGTTCTCGTTCCAGGGATTCAGAACTAAGTTGTCACCAGATCAATGTGGGCCTGATGGGATGGGCATGGAGGGTGGTGTACCAGTCGGGGAGCAAGGCAGTGCCATGAGGAATGGAGGACCGGGAGAGAAGCAGAAAAGGGAGGAAGAAAAGGTGATGGAATTGGGAAGAATCGATCTTGAATTGAGCTAGGGGTCATGGTAGGACATTTACCGTGAAATAATAACACTGGGCATCCTGTGTCCTAGTGTTATGATGGAGCATCTGTACATAGACATGAGAAATCATTTCGCCTCAAAATATCTCTCTCTAGTGCTTTCTCTCTCTATATATATAGTGCTTTCTCTATATATATCATATATCATACATATATTGGTTTCCTAGAGCTGCTCTAACAAATTTCCACAAGCCGGGAAGCCTGAAACAACAGAAATGTATATATCCTTTCACAGTTCTGGAAGCCAGAAGTCCAAAATCCAGGTGTCAGCAGTGGTGTTTTCTTCTGGAGGCCCTGGGGGAAGAGCTGTTCCCTGCCTCTCCTGGCTTCTGCTTGCTGCCTGCAGTCCTTGCCTATCTCGGCTTGTAGAAACATCACTCCTGTCTCTGCCTCTGTCTTCACGTAGGTTTCTTCTTTCTGTGTCTCCGTGTCTCAAATGTCCCCCTGTCTTTCTCTTGTAAGGACACACATCATTGGATTTAGGCACTACCCTAAAGCCTGAATGATCTCAAGATGTATAACTTAATTACATTTGCAAAGACCCTTTTCCCAAGCAGGGTCACAAACACAGACTTCAAGTCAGGGGCCACAATTCAACACACACACACACAAAATCATATACATAATATATATATAATGTACACACTAATAGCATATATATATATATACATACATACATACATCCTTACATATGCAAAAAAGAGGGTTATACATTTTTTATAAAGGGCATTATAAATATTTATGTGTTTTTATTTTTTTAATTTTTTTTAAGATTTTATTTATTTATTTGACAGAGAGACACAGTGAGAGAGGGCACACAAGCAGGGGGAGTGGGAGAGGGAGAAGCAGGCCTCCTGCCCAGCAGGGAGTCTTGGGCTTGATCCCAGGACCCTGGGATCATGACCCGAGCCAAAGGCAGATGCTTAATGACTGAGTCCACCCAGGGGCCCCTATGTTTTATGTGTTTTTAAAAAGTTACAAATCATATCATAGAATTATTTTCATGGCTAGATGTATTTACAGAGCTGCTTTATAAGTGAGAAAGTCTCCATTCCTTCAAGACTAATCGTTTGTTGGTTTTGTTGCCTCTCATGCCATTAGAATAACTTTGACTTGCTAAGATTAGAGATAGAGAAAAATGAAGTGGACATAAACATATTTGAACTGGAGATTGTCTCATTTATTTAAGAGCCTTTAAAAGAATTTTCCCCCATTGGGTTGTCAAAGGCAGTCTCTAAGATGTCCCCAACCGCCCTCCTCCTGCTACGACTACCCTGTGTATTCCTGTCTCCTCGAGTGTGGGCTCAACCCAGCGCCTCACTTGGAAGGAGCAGAATGCAGCAAAAGAGATGGAATGTCACTTCGAGATTACGTTACAAAAAGACAGTGGTTTCTGTCTTGCCAGCCTCTCTCTGCTGCCTCTCACTTGTCCATTCTGATGAAGGCAACTGCTCTTCAGAGAGCCCCAGCTAGCCAAGAAGCAAAAGATGTCTTCCTCCAACAAGCAAGGAGTATAACTCAGGCTCTCCTTCCCACCGCCTGAGAGGAACCGAGTCCTGTCAACTCCCACAGGCGATGAAACTGTGGGCACATTGCTTAGAGCTTCCTGACAGACCCTCAGCCAGACCTGCCTTGCTAAGCCACACCTGATACCTGATCCATGGAAGCTGTGAAATTACAAATATTTGCAGTTCTAAGCCAAGTGATCTGTAATGTGCATTTTCCCATAACGTGAAGTATTTTAAGTATGTTGATATTGAATCTTGTTTATTGATCACTCTATTGTACTTCTCTGCAACACAACGGTCTATAAATCGAAATTAATGTTACTTCTTAATTCCTGTGACCAGCTCTCAGTGTTTAAAATTGTTCTGGATTGAATTAGCATTGTTTCTTGTACAATCTCCCCAAACTAGAAATTATGTATCTTCAGAGGTAATTATTCAATACACAAGGCAATTTTTTTTATTGAAAATGCAACTCTTAAAGAGGAGGATGATGTTATTTCTCATACCCATGGGTAGCTGTTATTTTTAGAACGTGATAATTCTCAGAATTAATTTCATTCTAATATTTTATCTTTATAATTATAAGCATGGTGGACTTTGCTTACTTATCCACATAAAGAAGTAGATGGAAATGGATGGTTTATTATAATAGTGTTCAGAAACAGCTAAATGATTTGTTGGGCCCCATGCAAAATAAAAACATGGGCCTCTTATTCAGAAGCAGGAACAAAGTGACTTCACAGTTACTAAAATATGAAGCTTTTTCATTTCCCTCACATTCTTTCTCTTAACTTCTCATGAAGTTTTTCTATTTGCTACTTAGTGTCATCATCCTAAGAAAAGACAAATTAAAATTTTAAATTATTAGCATGAATTTCACCATTCATCTTTATATTGTACAATGACAGTTTCACATGCAAATATAAAAGCATTTGACCTGTATGCCAAATCACCGAAATTATACAGTCTTGTCTTTTGCAGCCCATACATACATATGAATTTTATTCTTACCAAAATAGTGGAAAAACTGTACAAAACCAGCTCAACTGTTTTTGTTTTCCTGCTTTGTTTTAATATGCACACTTTTTCTACTCTTGGCTTACATCAAGTAAGAAGAGATAGAAAGGAAAGCCCATCCTTTCCATTCCTTTAATGCCATCATTTTCCACATACATGGCTGGTCAATATAGGGAAGTAACACAAATAGGAAAATATATGAAAAATACGAAAATCTATGATAGTCCCTATTTTGTTAGAATGTCTTTTGATAACCTTCTTTCTGTATCTGATGCAAGTTCTGATTCAAGTGGTAAGTGTGGCCTCCTAGAACCCATGCCCTCATCTACTCAGTTGTCAATGCGACACACTTCCCATGTTGTTGCTTTGAGTTTTGCTGAACTCCCAAGCATCAAGGGTCCACCAGAATTCAGTGTTGATGGGGCACCACAAACACCACGAAAAAGGGCCAACAAGGAATGGTAGACAGACGTACTGAGTGAGGATCTCCTTTCCTTATTTTCATGCTTCATTGTCCCATCAGACTTCATCACAAAACGCAAGTTAAAAGATAAAATTGTTTAAATTTTCAGGACATTAAGAGCAGAGACATTAAACCAAGCACAAGGCCCTCTGACTGCAAGGTCCCATGCAATGGCACAGTTTTATACTCATGAAACTGACCTTGGTAATATTACTCAGTTCTTTAAAATCATCCTGAGGTACATTGCAAACTATTATACAGTGGCTAACATTGATGACTATTTCAAATGATTTTTCAGCTGACGGTACTACAAAATTTGTTCACAGCCAAGAACTGGAATCTATTTGGCTTGTGAAGGTTTTACCGCAATGGTCCTTAATGCCATTTCCTTTCTGGTGGTATGTTCACACTCCCCCCCCGCCCCGTTCCCCCCCAATCCTCCTGGTCCATTTGTTTTGCTCCCTGAAGGTTTCATACCTGGGGACAATGCACCTTACTAAGAATCAAGATCAGCGCTATATATGCCTACCTGAAGCTAGCAAAGGGGAACAGTTAAAGGGGAGATAGAAAAGAGAAACTAGCCCTCCTTCATAGGCATTTTTCAGGCAAATCCATTGTAGAAAGGAGAATGTATAGAACTTAAGGCTTTGGAAATTGATTCCCTTAAAACTATCTACAACTTCACTCTTATAAAGTCTTTGTACTACCTCGGTATAATGCAGTTCCTCAGAAGCAACTTAGGTTAAGGAAGCTAAAACAAATTCGTAATTCATAAAAAGGCCATAAAATATTTAAGAAAATTTAAGCTGTGCCAAACTTCTGATTTTATCCAGGAGGCTTCAGTATAATAAATTCTTGCTAGAGAAGTTAGATTTGTTCATCTAGATGTGGAATGATACAGATTCTGGAATTTCGTTGTCTATAACAACTCCAGTGAATGTGATTGAGGCAGTTAACTATGTACTGAATTCTCAGAGATGAAATCTTTATTTTTCCTGACTTAATAATAAAAATGTGATTCCTTTATCTTTTAATATCAGGTTGTTTATTGATTGAGCCCACTCTTTCTATAGAACATCTCATTTAAAAATTCAAGTCAAGAAAGTTTCATGGTAAAATCTTCCTTGTCTTCGGAATTATTAAGGATTCGTATTCACTCGTAGGTACTCATTCTTGACACTTTATTTACCTATCTTTTTTGTTTTTTTTTTTTTCTTTTTGCCTTGTGGCCACAATCTCCTGTAGTTAGTCCTAATATATAATCTGTCCTGTACCTTAAAGGACTATCATTTGCTATTCTTCTGAAATACATATATAAAGCCATGCAAATACATGTATGTGTATATGTATATATACATATATATATATACACACATTTACATAGCTTACATTAAATTCTTTCTAAATTTTGTTCCAGTATTCTCTTTGATAAATTATAAATCTAAATTTCTCAAGATAATATTCTATTTAAGAATAAGTGAACCTCACACTCAGTAATCCACGATTTATCACAGAGTTTGGAATGTAGAGAGCCCAGATGACCTATTAATGTTTGTAGCTTTTACGAACTATCCTTTGGTCTTTGAATCAGTGAGAAAGTTAGCTATAGAAGCCCATGGTAGAGGAACTGTTTGTTGCTCACACAAAATTTCCACCTTAATATCCCTCAAAAGACAAAATCTATTGGCATGTTCTCTTGAGAAAAAAGAAAAAATGATTTCGAATGAGAAAATAACAATGTGTTTTAGATTCTATTTTTTGTACTTTATTAACTTTGTTCTATTTTTGGATGAGTTATCTATATATCACCCTGATACTGAGAACTAGGGGGAAAGTATTCTTTTCTACATTGATGAAATGGTTTGATTGTCATGTACTAGAAATGACCTCAACACATAATTGATTTTGCCTTTTAATTATTGTCAGAAATAGTGGCATAGGATCAACTATTCAAAACTCAAATCATAAGTTTTGGCAGATGTCCTCCAGCAGTAACTGGCTTATGTCCAACACTTCTGTGTAACAGGTCAAATCATTCAGTTATCTATGGAT
Organism: Ailurus styani; assembly: GCA_002007465.1. Lineage (NCBI taxonomy): Eukaryota > Metazoa > Chordata > Mammalia > Carnivora > Ailuridae > Ailurus > Ailurus styani. Next base: position 207,592 of record LNAC01000345.1, read on the forward strand.
ACATTTTGCCAATTAATCTATCTTGAAAGTTCACCAGGAGTTACATTGTTTAAAATGAGATATATTTTATAGATACTTTATGTGAGATGTTTTATGACCATGGTGGGAGGCAAAGGGGGGAGAATTACCAGCTACCATTTTGGAAATCACCTGAGCTATCTGTCTATTTGTTGAAGCAGAGGCAGAAACATTTTTCAAGGAAATCTTAACCCTTCTCACAGTCACTCCTTTGGCCTACCTCCAAACAAAGGTGGCCTGACTAGTTTAAAAAAATGTATTTCAGGTCTATCCTCTGTTAGTCAAGGGTCAAGCCTATAACTTCACTTTAAAACTGCAACAAAGAATTCTCATATTTTCCTTTTTTTTTTTTTTTTGGTCAAATAATGTTAACCTTGAACTCTCTGGTGTCCAGATCTTCTCGAGGATTCATTTCAAGAAATAATATTCATGAAAGATATATGACCCACAGATTATTAAAGATATTCTCAATTTTATTCTGTGGTCAGTCCAGCTGCATATTTATAACACATTGTTTTGGGTTAATAATGATTGCTTTTACTGCATTTTCTCAAGAGAATGGTACTGACATCATTAGGGCACATAATAAGAAGTAGAATAAGAAACAATTATTAGCAGGGCTAACCCTAGGGATATTTAAGACATTTTTACTTTTATCACACCTAAAGGAGATCACATAGCACTGTGCTTCCCTTACAGGAATTGTGTTTTCTTTACGGGAACTGCGATCAAATTTTCCTCTTTGTTTTGGGAATTAGTTCATCTCCAACAATTAGAATTGGGGTATATATTCATGTATACTAACCTTGTTTCTGGCCTTAGTTTCTTTTCTTCACATTTATTTTTTGATTCTATTTCCTCCTCTCTCTGTTTTTTTCTGGGCTCAAGTTCAATATTATTGGAAGATTAGGGTTTAAAGATGGAATCAGTCCAGAACATGCTCCTCTCCCCTCCCCCTTTTTAAGAAAAGAGAATAAAAACCGGACACTCTTCCTCATTAGAAAACAGGTGGTGAAGAAGTCAGAGCACATCTTCTGGATTTCCACAGGAGAGAGATGGCAGCTTTTGGACAAAGTGAAGAATGAGATAGGTTCTTTGCTCCTTTGTACTGAGAATGAATGTTCAAGGTGAGGCATGGTGTGGTTCCCCACGGACGTTCCAAGGTCAGCAGGGACACCCAATTTAGGCTACCTTGAAGAGCTCTCCACCACACTGGCCCCTCTCCACCAGGAGTCTGATGGAGGACTCTTCTAGATTAGTCTGAATCGTCCCTGGATTACAGGAATCCTCCCTGGGCTGACTGTGTGCTAATTCTGTGGAAGGACAAACAGAACCTCACCAGATCTTCTCAGACTGTGGCTCTATGAGCTGTACATGGCCAAGCTCTACCTAAACTACGAGAAATGAGCAGTTCAGTTCAGGGAGCTAGTTACATGGTACTCATCATCCCTTACCTCCCCACGAAAATTTGGGTTTGGGGAGGTTTAGGGTGGAGTTATCTGTGAGTGAGAGACCAACCTAACTCTCAATGCTGCAACACATGCATTTCTATCTGTTTGAATCCTAGGCCTCGTCTCTTTTATCGTTTTCCATCTCGTGTGTTATAGTAATCTGAATATTTAAGTAGTGTAAATTTTAAGTAAAAGATTTTCATAACAGTATAAGAAATAAAAAAAAAGAGTTTAAGATTTCAGAAATGAAGTCATTTACTCTGTGGTCAAATTCCCAAATGAGATCATAAGATCCAATAAAGAGTAGAACTGAAGGTCTTTAGAAAGTTAAGAAATGAGTAGGCTATGGCCTTAGTTTCATAATGCTGGAAATTTAAATTGCTCAAGATGATAATGACAGGCAGAGTAGAAAGATACAGGATGAGTTAACAGTCTCAGTGTTTGAAGACGATGGCTAATCACTGAGTGCCTGGGAAGTCCAAACAAGGAGAGTGACAGGATTGTGAAGACAATGAGTAGTCCATGACATGAATGTTTCACATTCATAAAGATGAAAAAGCATTTTGATGAGAGATGTTGAGGATATAGGAGTTGCTGTAGGTAATAAGTAGAGGTGAGGAAGAGCATATTAGAATGGAGGGAGAGTTGGGAAAAAGATTAATGCTTGTGTGTGAAAGAAATGGGGGGGGTCCTACATTAGGGCAGAAATTAGATGATAAGGATAGAAGGTCTGGATAGAGCCAACTGATGTCTGGTTTCAAATGGCACTGGTCCAAGTGGTACCAGGTCCTGGTTCCCATAGGCCACAATCTTGAGTCTTGACCAGCATTAATTGGCATATCCAAACTTCTATTTCTACTCAATCTGTGCTTGCAAATGTAGAAGCATGTGTTACTTTCATCAACTCCCTAAGCCTCTCATTATCTCCAATAAATTCACAAGTCTTCAGTCACAATCAAGAAGGAAAAGTCAACCTGTGCTGAATGCAAAACTTGCAATAGCAAAATATTTATGCTACCACTTTTGTGTGTGTCCACACTGTGCCTTTTACTCAGTCAGAGCCAACCACACATCCCGCAGACAGCGCCAGTAAGAGGGAGCTCTGTACAACCTCCAGTCTTGTTTTCGGGCAGTCCTATGGCCTCTTGCCTTGCTCTTGTCCCACTCCCTACCTTTTAACTCCACTCCTGAGTTTGTCTAGCTCCTAATCTTTTAGATTTCATCTTCCACTCCAGACCCTAAATTTATGCCTTAAAGCTGATGACAGATTTAGTATCTTTAGTATGATCTTTTGTGTTTCCATCTTAAATATGATTTTATGCTGACCGTTGTCTATACGTGCCCAGGAACATATACGCAGCAGATAGTTACCCTCTAGATCAATTCTGCCACTGGGCATTCACCAGCCATGGTGGTCAGAAGGTATTGGTGTTGAAGGTTTGATAAACACCTTGAAGATTTAATAAACAATCCCCCATCCCTATTCAAATCCTTCATATTCAACATTATACCCCTCTGAGATCTCCTCTAAGTGATGATCCCCTAATCTAATAATGCAAACTACCTAAATGTGTCACTAATTCAAATGTGCAAGTGGAATTTCTCCTAAGGGTTAAATATATATTTCAATCTGATCTTCTCTGGATTTTGTCATAAAAGTGTTAAGAAGTTCTATTAAGTGGCAAGAGAACAAGTAATGTAGTAGTACACAGAGCCTCCAGGGCCAATAGACTTTTCAGGGTGGAGAGCCACCCCCTCCACATGCTTGGTGAGGTTCTTGCTTTACCTGTCTCACCATCTGCCATATTGGAGGACTGAAGTCATCCACAGGAAGGTGAGTAGAGGAAATAAAACAAGACAGATGACCAGAAATCAATAACATTGTTAAAATAGGTGCTATACTCTTGCAAACACCATACATATGAGCCTGAAAGTTGGGGAGTCCTTACAGTAGTAACAAATTCTTAACATGCCTATAACATCTTATACAGTTAACAAATCAGTATTCATATGTGGAAGGTTATAGTGAGAAAATGGAGACTGAAAACATTTATTTATTTTTTATTACATTATGTTAGTCACAAACAACGTACCGTTAGCAGCTGTATTTTATTCTGTATTTGCCATTCTAAGACTTAACTGCATTCACTCCCCTAATCGGCACCACATTTCTCTGAGGGACATACTTAGAGATCCTCATTCATATGTAGGTTAGTGGAGGAACAGAGAGGTTAAGTAACTGGCTCATAACACACAGGTAATAAATAATAGCACAAGGCTCCAATTCAGGAAGTTTCACTTGAAGGCCACATTTTAAACCTTCTATCCAGCTGCCTGTTCAGCCCCTGAGAGTGAGATACCTTCCAACACCAACCTCTTGCTCCTTCTAGCAAGCACGAGACATTAATAGTAGTACATCTGTTTATATTTCTCCTTGGAGGGAAGCCCCACTATGAACTGAGAAAGGAAGGTGCCTCGTTGGTACTCAGATAAAATGCAGAAAAGAGTGAAAAATGACTGCTAATAAAATTTAATCCCAGGAAATGCCAGTTGCCTGCTGTAAGTGTGTGTAACTCCTCCGTATCATTGAAAGATAAACACATAGCCTTCACAGGAAGCTATTTGGTTTGGGTAGCAATGATTCTTGACATTCAGGAAACTTGCTGTGCATACAGAACCATAAAAAGCTTTGACTGTACTTCTCAGTGGTGCTAAAATGTTCCATAAATAAATATTTCACTTCGTTTCCTTCTTAGTAAAATTATCTTTTTCTGCTTTGATAGATTTTCTCGTATGTAGGGTGATCTGTCCTAACCTCTGTTAGAAGAAAATAAGAAATACTCCCTATATACAAGATAAGACAAATCTAATAGTTGTGTTTGCAAACATCAAATAGCAGTGGGCTCAAGAAGTGTGATATAAAGCTATCAATTAATTTTGTTGTAACTGTATGCACCTGTGAACAACTGCTTAATTAAAGAGGCAAACAGAAATCTCTCACAATAATACCTCACATTACTTGCACTTATGTGACTGTCAATTAGCTGGAGTGGATAAACACAATTGGAAGCATGCCATGCGGACTTCTGGTAAAGGAAAGAAAAAAGATATAACCAAGAGATACGTGAATAGAGAAAGGAGGACCCATAGACCAATGTGGACAATTCTCTGTGGGAGAAATATCCGTTCCAATAAAGGAAATAAAAGTAGATGCTTTATACTGAAAGAACCAAACTCCCTCAATCACTGGAACAAAGAAAATGAAGCTTTCATACACAAATATACATCAAAAGGAAAAAGAGCCAGAGCATCTGGGCTGCTTGTGAACACTAGCTCAGCGCTGGTGTTTTATTTCTATATAACAGAAAGCAAGACGAATCTCTAGGCTACTTGTCTCCCAAGATAATAACATTCTACCTCAAGGTCTCTCCTCACAATTTTACTTTGTCCACAATTCTTTAGTCTTTCAAAAAACAACTTTGGCAAAGGTTTGGGAGAGAAGCTTACCACTTGCGAGAAGAGCATGTCAAGGTTCCCTCTGGAAAAAGAGATGGATTATACAAGTTGGAAATTTCCAGTTGTCAGCTCCGGCTCTCCAGTGATTTATTTTGCTAATTGAAGGGAAAGGACTACGGAGTTATGAGATTGAAAATTGAACAGGCAACATTTGAATTATGATGAAATTATAGCCTACTACTAAAAGCCTCCTTCAACCTTTGTCATCAAAGAGGGTAGTGAAATCGTCACTGCTTTTATCCACTAGTGAGGCAAGTTTCAGTGATTTCTCAAGAAACCAGACCAGACATTCGCTGTATCACCAGAGAACAATCACAACAGCCCCCTGAACCTAGAAAGGGCTGGAAGCCCCTTGAGGGCTGGGGTTGTATCTTACCTGGGTTTCGTGAATATCTGCTGCAGTGGCTGGAACTCAGTTACAACGAACTTGAATGAAAATTACACTTTTTAAAAAAACACTGTCCTATCCCCACCCTTCTAGTTCTTGAGCTCTTGAGGCAGGGAATGGGCTTTATTTTAAGAAAGAAAAAACAACAACACAAAAATGGAACTGAAAGAAAGCTGGACTCATTTAACATAGTGGTTTGCTGCTAAGAGCTTGCTCGTCCTGAGACATAAATCGAGAAGAGAAAACATTTGAGCGTTTACAGGTGGAGTCCATGTGTATGCCAGAAATACCCATGTGACTATAACTTCTTTCTAACTTTAAAGCAAAAATACGTTTCTTTTTCTTTTCTTTTCACCCATTTTGCTCACCTGTAAGTCCCTGCCTCAGACAATCACCAATTCGTTCTCTATATCCATAAGCTTATTTGTTTTCATCTTTTTCTGTCTGACTTACTTCGCTTAGCATAATGCCCTCAAGGTTTGTCCATGTTGTCACACTGGCAAGATTTCCTTCCTTTTAGTGATTGAATAATGTTCCATTGTGCATATATATATGAAATACATATGATACATACATATCACATATATATGATATATATCACATATATATGATATGTAGCATATGATATATATACAGATATATATGCTATGTAACATATCTATCTCACATCTTCTTTATTCATCCACTGATGGATATTTAGGTTGTTTCCATAACTTGGTAATTGTGAATAATACTGCAATAAACATGGGCATGCATATACCTTTATGAATTAGTGTTTTTTTTCTTCAGATAAATATCCAGAAATAGAATTGCTGGATCATAAGATCGTTCCATTTTTAATTTTTAAAGAAGCTTCCATAACGTTTTCCACAGTGGCTGCACTCGTTTGCATTCCCACCAACAGTGCACAAGGGTTTCCTTTTCTCCACATCCTCCCCAACACTTGTTGTCTCTTATCTTTTTGATAATAGCTATTCTAATAGGAGTGAGGTGATATCTTATTATGGTTTGGATATGCATTTCCCTGATGATTAGTGATGGTGAGCATCTTTTCATGTGTCCTTTAGCCATCTGCTTTTTTTGGAAAAAAATGTCTATTGAGGTCCTCTGCCCATTTTTAATCAGATTTTTGTTTTGTTTCGTTGTGTTTTGTTTTGTTTGCTATTGGGTTGTTTACTCCTTTTTATTAATTGGGATATTATTATTTGGATATTAGTTTGAATTGTAATCCCTTTATATATTTAGATATTAACCCCTTATAAGACATGACTTGTAAATATTTTTTTTCATTCGGTAGATGGCCTTTCACTTTGTAGATGATATAAGGTATATCTCTAAGGCAAATACAAAGTAATCTCTCCAAATAATGTCTAAAATTACCTGCGATTACGTATCTATGATAATATATGTCAAATCTGGTTCATTATCTGTTTTTATAAATAAAGCTGTATTGGACTAGAGCATGCTAATGTGCTCATGTATTGTGTCTGGCTGACTTCACACTACAATGGCAGAGCTCAGCCATTGTGGCAGAGATAATACGACCCGCAAAGCCTGTTCCATTTATAACCAGGTCCGGTGCAGAAAAAGTCTGGTGACCCCTGATTGAGTTGATGTGATTATATTCTTTTTAAAGATGCTTACCAAATATCAGGCACTGTGATGTATCTCATTATCTTGTTTACATGATTTGTCTCATTAAATCGAGCCAACAAATATATGCAGTTGATTTGATTTTTATATTCATTTTCATAGTTGAAGTCTAGAGAGGTTAGATAACTAACCTGTTGCTCAGAAGTTAAACCTCTTAGAAACGCTCCTTGAGGCCGTGCTGTTGGGCTGGTAGGTGAAGATTTTGTTTACTCCCCTTTGTATTCCAATAACACTCTGTAATTATCTACGAGACAGTTATCACACAGTTGCCTGTTTATTGATTATTTGCCTAGCTACCTGCCTACGAGATAGGCCTGAATCATATTCTTCTCAATCCCTGCATGTATTTCTGGGAGTACACCATTGCTGGTGTCCTAACTTCTTGTTAAATGAGCGAATACCCATGTTGGTATATATCACTCTGTTAGTCCATTTGGGCCACCAAAACAAAATATTATACCCTGGATGGCTTAAACAACAGAAATTTATTTTCACCCTCGTGATCTTATTTAACCTTAGTCCTCTCCTTAAAAACACTATCTCCAATACAGTCATATGGGGGGTTAGCATTCAGTCCATAGCACTTAGTGGGGAAGACGTAATTAGTCGTCTGCCCTCAACTTCATTTTCAATCTCCTTCTCCCCTGTTATCTTTATTATGAAGCTGGAAAAGTTAAAACTTTCGGCAGAGACTAGCAGAGGCCATATGATGAGATCGGACAGAGAGCTGCCTTCTCTTCATTCAGCCCATTTCTCTTCTTCCTTGTTTCTGCTTGGAACATGGACATGATACCTAAAGTTTCAGCCTTCCTCTGTTGTAAGGTCCAAAGCCATGTGCTAAACTAAGGGAGAGCTGGAAGGAGCCTGGATCCTCAAGGTCCTTGGTAATTTGCACATCACCGTAGAACTGCCTATTTCCAGAATTCCTGGTACGTGATACAATCCTTGCTACCAAATGTGGTCCCAGCTGATTTCACGTGGCATAAAGGGAACCACTCTACCCTAGTGAGAAGTACCAGAATCAGTTGTACCACTGACCAGCGTTGCAATATTGAGTAAGCCCTTCAACTCAAAGAAGTGGGGTTAGATGACAAACAGATGACTTTCTTCCAGCTCTAAAATTATATGATTTGATGGTTCATACTGGGAAAAAATCTCCAATAAGCCAGGACATTCCCAAATAATTCAACAATAATATTCTTAAAGAATGAGTTTGCTGGAAGAGTATGTATGAGATGAATACATATTTTTAAAAATATTTTGGTTAATCTTGCCCTGGTGTTTTCTCTGTGAGAATTATTTTAAATTTGTAATGATTTATTTTCTTAGAGAGCACCAGTAAGGACTGACAAAGAATGACACGGTCTCTCCTGTCCTGCTTGCAGAGGATGCTGTGTCCCTGTGACTCCAATTGACCCCTAAATATACTGTTAAGCACATATTTTAAACGTGACAAGATAATCAATAAATCTCATAAATATTGATGTCTCACAGAGGAAATGTATCTTCTCGAGATCAGCATATGGAGTGCAGCACCCCATCCAGTCATTCTTCATAAGTCCTATAGAAAGTCATTGTCACATTATTTTTGCTTTCTTACTATGTCATTATAGAGTGTGTCAAGGATGCCTGTCAGGCACTTGTACCAACAATGTTTTGAAGCCATGACATCATTTTGACACTAATTTCCATTTTTCCATTATTCCATAAGAAGCCCCTAACATCTCCTATTTTATGGCAAGCTTTTTACTATCTAAGAACTCAGACGTCAACTGTGACTATCGCTTCCACGAAAAAAAAATATATAAAAAAAGACAGGTTGGTTGTTAATTGATGTGCTAAGGATTAGAGTAATCTTTGTGTATCCTGGTAATATGATATACAGTGATTAGACTGATCCCCCCCTTTAAGTCTCTGCCTAATGACACCCCCATTTTTCAATTCCTTAATAGCTGCAAGCCTATGGAAGGAAATCCTTGGCCTTACCAAGTATTTTCATTTTCAGGAATAACTCCAGTGTGAGGGAGATAAAACAGGGGGAGCCAGCGATTTTTCAGAGTACTTTACACTGTCACCCACCCCATCTAAGTCTGTCGCACTTACAGTAAGTGGTTTCACTAAAATCCTTCGGTTTATTGATGCCTCCTTCATCCTTCATTGCATGTTTGCATCTGGCTCTGTTGGCATGGGCTGCATGTAGTATAAAGAGCTCTTCACCCAGCAGGGAACCAGGTTTGATTCAAGGCAGTGTGAGCTGTGTGCGTCCTTGGAGACGGAAGACATGACAGACTTGTTCTGGTCTTTAAGAAGCGTTTCCCTAACTAAATGGGCTCACTGTGCCCAGATGGGTGACAGAATGTAACAACCCGCAGTTTGAGGAAAAAAAAAAAAATTAGAGGGGTTTAGTAGAAAAGCAAAGATGAGTTTTTATCCTAACTAGGCATCTTACTGTATAGGAAATAAGCTGAGTCAGTATTATAGTCCCAAGAATTAGACTGAGTTAGGACTTTAGAATTTCAACAAAATTTTAAAATTCAGGGCTTTTTTGATGCTTCAGCGTAGCACAGTGGTAAGTTATGGACTCTGGAGCTCTTTCTCTATATTCACAAATGCCTCTGTCATTTACAAGCTGTGTGACCTTGGCAAGTTACTTAACCTATCTGTGTATCAGTATCTGCACCTGAAAATGGGGATAATAATAGGGCCTTACCTCATAAGATTGTTATGAAATTTGAGGTAATGCATCTAAAGTATTTAAAACAATGCCTGACCCAGTAAGTACTCATGCAACAAATGTTAGTTATAATAAAAAATGGTCGTTTTTTTCATCACTGTTCATGAGCGCTTGCTTGTCAGGGATAAACCGTAAGCACCAGATACTCTCAGTGAGCTACAAAGCAGCATCTGGTCTCACCTTATTCCTCTAGACTGTGAAGGCTTTACGATGTGTCCACTTGGCTTGGTTGAACTGCAGTCTCCAGAATTCCCTTTCTGGTGTGTTTCCAGTTGGGGCAGACCAAGAGAGACATTTTCCCAGAACTGCAGGAGGAGGAAGCGAAGCAGCAGCCATTTGGTAGTACACACACCCACTTATTCAATTATATGCTAACCTAGGTGCTGCTAGGGAGGGATTTTGTAGGTATCAGTAAGAGTCCCTAATCAACTGACCACGAATTAATTAAAAGTGCCTGACTTAATCTTATGATCTCTTCATTCTGACCTTCTTTCATTAAAATTTTTGACATAATATTTCATAATTTTTTCTATTTTTTATTTTCCTACATTTATCCCATCTCTTACGGCTTCCTTACCTCCAATACACAACATTTAAATCAAGTGACGCCCTTTAAAAGAAGGTTTATAGCTTCCCTGAGATAGGACTCTAAGCTTCCACTCATGCTCCTGGATTGCATCCTGCTGATTGATCTTCCCTTCTTGACTGCCTCTCTGTGGGTCCAAGCCGCACCTTTTGGGGGTTCTACACTGCACACGATCTTGCTAATTGGGACGCTTATTCTAGACCGTAGGCTTGCTTAGTTCCACATTTTTGTGAGACTATTCCTTGTAATAAACCTACTTATGTACCTAAGTCAATTCTCACTAGTTCTGCTTCTCTGGTTGAATCTTGACTTACACTGAGTTTACTGGAATGGAATTTTGGCCAAGAATACTACATATTGGAATCACCTTAAAATTCGAAGCCAGCCTTTGAGATACCCCAAATAATTAACAGTGTAGGTAACCATTATAAAGTCTTATTAAAAGGATTATGTAAAAGTGAGATAATTCAGCTTCTAAATTAGATGGGACTTAAAATACAGTAATACCAATGGTGAATTATTTGACACTGGGAACTGGTAGTAAAGAAGCCATGAGAGGTGGGATAAATGCAGGAAAATAAAAATTTGAAAACAAATTATGGAATGTCAATTCAAAAGTTGTGAGAATAGGGGGGCACCTGACTGGCTCAGTTAGGAAAACATCTTACTCTTAATGGCTCAAGTCATGATCTCAGGGTTGTGGGATTAAGCCCCATGTTGGGTTCTGGGCTCAAGAGGTCCTCTGCTTCTCTTCCTCTCTCTCTCTGCCCCTCCCCCTGCTCTCTCTCTCTCACTCTCTTTCTAAAGTAAATAAATAAATCTTTTAAAAAATTATGAATGCAGGGCAGAATGAAGAGATGCTAAGATTTCAAGAAATCTCAAGTTTGGATGGAATAGAATATAATACAAAAGCTAAAAAAGAAAAAAAACTCACCAATACTAACTATTTTTTTTTTAAGTATAACTAAAAAGAGGTGGAACAAAGATGACCGGGGTATATATAATACAGAAACCTTAGTGAGGTGATGAATTCATGCTATACAACCCCTCTGTACTAAATGTTAAATGAAAGAACCAATTAAATAAAATGCATCCACACAAGTATCTTTTTACTGCTTTCGACAATTCTCTCTCTCTTTTTTAATGCAGTCAGATACTACCCTAATATAAATTACTCCCTGGAAACAAGGTGATCACTTTCAGAAGATGAATGAACTCTCAGTGCAGGTTAATAGAATTGAGCATATTAGAGCCTCAGTTTGATCCCTATGACCTTGAAGTCCAAAAGAACTTCGAAGTAGGTAAAGCAAGGGGAAAAATATGCGTACCTTTCCCTTTCTGGATATTTTGTGTAAGATCTGCTCTACAGATCTTTTGGGAAGAAGAGAAAATGACACAATCTGAAAAACGATTTCCCCACTGAACTTGTGGGGAAAAGAGGGGAAAAGAGAAATGCGTAGGAAAACACAAGGTGGGTAAGCTTTGGAAGGCAGCAGTCAAGAACAGGAGGCTGATTCAAAAAGGAAATGGGTTAATAATTATATCTTCTTTTCATTATAATTTCTGAATATGAAGAAGTATCACAAAGTTTGGGGAAAATAATTCCCGGGGGCCCCAGGATACAATTCAGTTATCATTTTCTTGCTTTTGATTTGATGTTCCATTTTTAAACCTATTATTTTAAATTTGGGGACAAGAAAATAATATACATTGGCTTCCCTTTTGTATTCTGAGTAATTGAAAAGAAGGAGGTAGAAAGCCTCCTTTTGTCCTAAACCCCTATAACCTTGGCTGGCTGCAGCCTAGCTCTCAGGAAAATATGGGTGTCACGAAGGAAATATTTGGCCCCAAGAATGTGAGAATACCATGTGGAAGATTTACTGTCAAATGATAGTTCTCCATAATTACCAGTCATTAGGGCAACTTTCTTAACATCAAAGCATATATTTTTGCTTTATGTACCAAAGCAAATAAAACTTTCATATGCTGGTGCAAGTTTACACTCTGGGGTGTGTGAGTTTTCCTTAAATTGATTTTTTATCCTTTAGGGGAAGTTGTATATTTGTTGAAATACAACTGAGTGCAATATGATGGGTTAGAAAGAATAATGGAGGATTGAAAGTCATGAGCTTGTCTTTAGTGCCAGGAAAACTTTTTTTTTTTTTTTTGCCCTTTGAAATGATACAAAAGCAAATTGTCAATAGAAGAATCACCATGAAGTGCTAAAACCTTAAAAATCATTTTAATCACACTGCAACTGAGTCAGTCAACAAACTGTATATGCATGCGACGGTTCATCCTGTATTGGGAACCATGAAAAAGATACAAAATAAGGATGGTATTAATAACTAACTTTTGCATACTGCTTTATAATTAAAAAAAGACTCTGGCATTTATTATCAAATGTAATCCTCAAAAGACCATGTAAACTGTGTATACCTAAGCTTCAAAAGTTTAATGAGAATTTATAAGATGTTCAGCAAATAAACTAAACCTCCTACAAAGCAACAAATATTACAATGTTAGTGTGTAGATAGAGCAAACTGGATACAGGGGTGATTATAAAGTAATGATTCTATATTATTGCAAGTTTCCGCCCCACTCTGCCCCCTAAAAAAACCATACACACGTAAGTTTTTCTTCCAAATTGTCCAACGCTAGAAAGCTACCTACTTACTATAGTGAGTTTTCATATCATGGAACTTGTGGGTACTCTCCTTTTGCAACTATGCTCTGAGCTGACTTTTGAAAGAAAAATGTTTTCATTGCTTTGTAGTTGCATTTTGTTTTGACCACAATAACTATTACCCAGGGTTCAAAATGAAATTTGGTTGTCTCCTAAAAATTTGAATTTGCCTTCAAATGATGCAATTTGGGCACTTAAAAAAAATGTCATGAATTTTAAAAGAAAACTTTTTTATATAATTTATATATATATAAAGAGACACAGATTGTTTTTGGATAGAGTAGAAGGCATACAGCTACTTGAATGAAGGAACTGTCTAATTCTACCACTTGTACTTTATGTTTAAAATACCATGTCCTAGGACTCTTAACTACAATGCCCTGATGCTCTTAATGCACTTCAAGACCAAACCCTCTAAAAAATAATAAGAGAAATTAGAATTAAGTAACTAGACTAAATTTAGAAACACAATGACATGATGTGAAATAAAGGTCACAAACTAAGGATTTAGGCATCACTCTATAGATGGGCTGTCAGAGAGCTCATCTCTTGCAAGTGTGAAGGACATTATTATAGCAAACATCCCACATGGTAACTTTACTGCTGATGCTCCCTTAATTGTCTACACTTCTTTTTGCCTTAATTTTCTTAGTTATTAAAAATAATTTGATATTATTATCTCTACAACCCACTGCAAATTCACCTCAGGACAAAGATGAATATAGATAAATTATACATTAATTGGTTTCAGTGGGTGGATGGTGGCAAAGAGTTATACCATCAATCTGAAATATATGAAAAAAAAGAAAACACTACACTTAAGTTACCTTGGCTGGACAATGATGTCAGATATCTCAAGATCACATGTATTTACACCTGTTTGAGTCTCTTTCTTCCTTTGTCCCAATGCCAGTTAACTTCTGCTCTGAGTTCATGAAAGCCTATATTAACAGATGAACTTGAATGACTATTAATTAATACCATATGTAGAGGTGGCAAGCAGATTGAGATATTAGGAAATATTAGAAATATTAGAAAATACTCTTAAAGGTGACAGCAGTTAACACAACTTGCTTATTTAGTTAGTTATCTGCAAATATTTATCGAGATCCCAGTATATCCTAGACACTTTCCTGAGTAGTGGGGAGACAGAGAGGTGAATGAGAAAATCGGGAGTTCTGTTTTCATGAGGTCATTGATAGAAATGGCACAAGGCAGGCACTCAGCGAATGCTTCCAGAAAAGTGTCTTCAAGGAAAGCATTTATAAAAGTGAGATGTAGAGTAGAGCAGTTAGGTCTGGGAATAAGGTTGTGAAAGAGAAAGAAAGTAGTTTAAAAAGACCTTAGAATTTTCTAGTGTTAATTTTTAATATCCATTCAAATATTTAGCCTAAAGACCTGGAAATAATTATTAAATTAGAAATGGAGGGTGTGACAGGTGTTAGGATTTATTGTGGTGGTCATTTTGGTATTTGTCAATATCAAATTATTATGTTGTACACCTGAAAGTAACATATTATATGTCAATTACAACTCAAGTTAAAAAAAAAGAAAATCTTTTAACAATAACAACAAAAAAATGAAGTGGAGGAAATGGGAGAATGATTTGCGAGGAAGGGGGTAGATGAAATAGGAACTCCTTTCACACAGCAAGTTTCTGTGCAATAGGCAGAAAGAAATTTGAGAGCAGAGTACACGTAAGGGAATAAGTATATGGACAATATTAAATTTAATTATCAGAAACAGAGGAACATTCCCTTAGTCATCGAGAAAAGCATTGAATCAAGCAAAAAGAAAACACCTTTCACCCAAATATGTACTTATCCAGAAAAGCTAATTTCGCCACTTGAGGACAAAGCATTTACCTTGTAAATATACATACTTGATTTCCTACGCAAATAGTAAATAGCAAAAGCCACGGAGGCCACAGACAGATATTTTGTTTCTTGGATCTTCTTTGACTTTGTTAATTAAGAAGTTAAGACAGATAATGAACCTCCATTTTCTAGTATCCCCAAGTAAGTAAGTGTGAAAACATTCGGACCACTGGAAGTATTGAACAGGATCTGTTGCTTATTATTCCCAAAGCATGCAAAGGGAAAATTCCATTTTAAATATTGATTTACGCAGCCCCGTTCTGATTGCTGCCTCTGAATTACCGCTGCTCTCCCATCGTCAGGAAACTGAGTTCCGCGAATCAGAACTGTGCGAAGAAGCAAAATCTCCATCCTGCAAGGACAGGAGGAGTGCTAGTGCCAATGCAGGTCAATCAAGTTATAATGGGCTCTAATTAGCACTCCGAAAGCTGTTAAATTCTTTACCTGCAGCTGAATGGCAGTTAAAAAGGTGTGAAATCCTTTCTTTCCTTTGAAAACATCACAGAGTTTAAAAAATTCCCCCCAATCTCTTTCGAGTATCTTAAAGTCCAGAGGGAGAACCAAAATGGAAAGAGAAAAGGTGGTTTGTGAATCAAAAGGTTGTTATTAGTTTTTAATCTCTTGGGATCATAGAATACCCACTTGGCTTCTGTCCCTCAGTATTCAGGTCTGTGAAATGGGATGGGAACAAAAATACCTACCTTGCAGAAGAATTGTGAGGAATAATTATTTAATGTTCATAATGCTCTTTGAAGATGAAGAAAATGATTCATGTGGCTAAGTGTTATAATCACCCACCTAAGCCCAGGCAGAAATATCAGAAAAATTAAAGCTAGCTTTGAGTGAAGAGAAAATTTATTCTGTGGTTTTAGATTTCTAATGCTGACACAAAATGCACAAAATTTGAGATTTCAAACAAAATTATATAGAGAAAACCTCTCATGCCACTTCGACTCATATCCTTTCTGATCCTGAACTAGATAGCATACAGTGATACAGGCTTGAAATGGAAGAGGATTTCTCAGATGGTATTCATCATTCCTTCCTCATTCACATGGAGAAATTAATTTAGTACATGCAGGTGTAAGTGTAATTGTGCATGAAAAATTATTTACAAAAGAAAGCAAAATGATCCACTAATCATATTTGTGGTTGGTGTCTCTTTTCACTTCCTTTTTGTGTTATACAATTATAATAACAATTTTAGAAAATTTAAGTCATATTGTTTTCCTTCTGGTGTCTATTTCAACTTGGAAACACTTCCACATTAAAGCTGTCATCAATAAACATGTGAATACCCATTAAATGCTTTACACTTTAAGACATTTGGTTTGGAAGTAAATAAAAGAAAAACAGGGTTCCAACTTTCATGGATCTCAAATTTAATGGAGACAGTATAAATGCAGCAAAGAATGTCCAGATTTAACAAATATTGAAAATAATAGACATATTCTTAGAGAAAAATGATGTAGGCCAGGAGATGAGGAGAAAATGAATTTTTCTAATCCACTTTTATATTACTTATTTTACGGATATTTTTCGACTCTAAGTGTTGAAAGATTAAAAAAAAGAAACTATTAAAGAACAATAAGTAATTGCAAACTCAGCCTAGGAGAAGAGAGGACTATTTAAGAACTGAAAGTGGTCTGGGCGCCTGGGGGGCTCAGTGGGTTAAAGCCGCTGCCTTCGGCTCAGGTCATGATCCCAGGGTCCTGGGATCGAGGCCCACATTGGGTTCTCTGCTCAGTGGGGAGCCTGCTTCCTCCTCTCTCTCTGCCTGCCTCTCTGCCTACTTGTGATGTCTCTCTCTCTGTGTCAAATGAATAAATAAATTTTAAAAATCTTTAAAAAAAGAACTGAAAGTGATCATTCAATAGAGTTGTCTGCTGAGTTTGTGCTTCTAGAACCTTGGGTGTCAGCTTCTATGGATGAATACACCCACAAACTCTACCCAGGTTCCTATCCAGAATTTCAGATCTATATTCAAATACTCATGGGTCACCTTCAATTGGAAGTACTGAAGACACTTTAAATTCATTCGTCACAGCTGAATATAATAAATTCCCCATCCAACTTTCTCCTGCTGTGTTTTATCTCAGTTAACAGTTGGTTCTGCTATTCACCCAGGATGGTAAAAACCCGCTAAAAACCTGCTTCTAATCCATCATCATGTGCTATCAGTGTTACTTCCTAAGCTTGCTCATATTCATCCACGTTACTTCAGTCCCCCACTCTAGTTCATGTCACTGTCATCTTTTGGCTAAATGAGGGTGTTTCACTTGGGTGTCTTTATTGTGAGCGAGAGAAATGCCTTCAACTTTCTTAAGAAAAGACCATGAGAAGTCTCTTCTAATCTCATAAAACAAACTGAGGGTTACTGGGGGGTGGGAGGGTAGGGATAGGGTGGATGGGTTATGGACATTGGGGAGGGTTTGTGCTTTGGTGAGGGCTGTGAAAGATGTAAGCCTGATGATTCACAGACCTGTACCCCTTGGGCAAATAATAAAAATAAAATTAAAAAAAAAANGTCTGGGTGCAACACAGTGAGGGCAGATCAGATGCTGAGCTCTGAGCCACAGTAAGTATGATGTAATCCTTCCGAAGCCTCTTTGTGCCCAATCTTACTCTCTCCCGTCCCCCAACTCTGCACCCAGCCAGAGCCACCCTCCCCAAACACAAATGTAAATGGAACAACGGTATCCCACTTGAAACCATATTATGGCTGCCTGTGTACCTCAGGAAAAAGGTCCTCCCATCTTTATGAACTGGCCCCTCCTTTAAGAACATTCTTCACTTTCTGCCATTCTAAACCCTCCCTTGCCAGATGCTCTCAGAGTTCCCACCACACTGAAATTCTTTTTTTTTTTAAGATTTTATTTATTTACTTGTCAGACACAGAGAGAGAGCACAAGCTGGCAGAGTGGCAGGCAGAGGCAGAGGGAGAAGCAGGCTCCTTGCCGAGCAAGAAGCCCGATGCAGGTCTCAATCCCAGGACCCTGGGATCATGACCTGAGCTGAAGGCAGCTGCTTCACCTACTGAGCCACCCAGGCGTCCCCACACTGAAATTCTTGTGAACCACTGCACATTCTTTCAAAATGCTCTCTGCCTAAAATGCCCTTCACTCTCCTCCTCATCTCTCTCTCACATCCCTTATCACCTCCCCGACATTACTCTGTATTAAAACAGCTGGTGTATTGCTTCCTTCATGTTGGGGGTTGACTGGTGTCCTCCAAAACCTCATCTCCACTCAGAGCATCAGAATGTGAACTTTTTTTGGACATAGAATCTATGCAGATATAATTAGTTAAGGATCCGGAGAGGAACTCATCCTGGATTTAGAACAAACCCTATATTCAGTGACTGGTGTCTTTATAAGAAAAGGAGAGGACACAGAGACTCAGAGCAAAGACAGGGACAAATGGAATCACAGAGGTCACATGCTCTAGAGGCAGAGATTGGATTTATACTGCCTAATACCTAGACACTGGAAGAAGCAAGGAAGTGTCCTCCTCTAGAACCTTCAGAGGGAGTCTGGTCCTGCTGACCCTTTGATTTCAGATTTCTAGTCTCCAGAAATGTGAGAACAAATTTCTGTCATTTTAAGTCTTTGAAGTTGAGGTAATTTTTCTTGTTTCAACCAGAGCCTAAGGAAACTAATACATTGAACAATATACTCTGTTAGGGGCAGGAAAGACATGTATTGTGCTTATTTTTGCATCCCAAGAGTTTATATAATGGACTTTCAATAAGTAATTGTAGAATGAGTGAATAAAGGCAGGTCTTCCCCACATCCCTAGTACACCGACTCTTGGCTCTGTCCCAACCCATCCCCATCCCTTAGGTGGGTATTATCATCTCTCTGTTTTAATAATCCACAGATATAGTAGATTAATACCTATTTCTATCTACTCTTAAAATAGTACCTTGGGGTTATTTAAGCTAAAGTGCATGTGGGAGAATATACCTCTTCAACAAGATTTGCATTTTATCTGCAGCAAAAAAAAGCTGTAAACTAAAGAATAAATCTCTTGTTATAGAATTCCACCTCTCAGTAGAAAATACAGAAGATATTGTTTTAGGCAAAGGAGATAACCTTGGGTTTCTGAAACTTATTTTTTCAGATTCTGTAGATTATATGAACTTGTCTGACCCTAATCTTTTGCACACAGATATTTTAGTTAAAAATGAAAGGTTTTACCAAGAAGACATAAATATCTCAAATTTCTGAGTATCGTCTTCTCAGGAAAAGATCAGTAATTTGATTAAAAGGAATCTCCAGACACAAAACAACGTGAATCTGGTCTAAAGCACAAAGGTAAGTAACTGATTATAGACTCTGCCCTGGAACCAAACAGATTCTCCATCTTGAGTGCTTCTCTGCAGGGCATTGGCAATATTGATTGAATCAATCTGCTTTCAGTATTCATATGCCAAATGTATCTCAGTTCATTTCGAAGCAACAATCACATAAGCAAACCAAAAAAGCAGATTTGCATATGGGTGCAGACGTCCTTGCCCTTTACAAAGCACAGGTGCACTTGCGTACACGCGTGCTCGCACACACGCACGCTAAATGTTATAATAAGGTATTTCACTCTATGCACATCAGTTAGGATTAAGAAAGGAGCTGAATTTCCAGGGTTATTAAGAGCTCTTCTCTCACTAGCTCCATCAGTCATTGTCCAATCCCACAAATGGAATAACAAAACCTTGTGAAGGCATTAGCACTCACCCTGAAGAGCTCTCTGCTATCTGTCTTAATATTCCAATTCTGAAGATTTCTTAGATGACACATTTTAAGATTGCCTTCTATGTAGGGTTTATGTTGAAGCCCTCTAGCATGTCCTAACAAAAATTATATCTCTTATCACTTATTATTATTATACATAAGAAAGAGTGAAAATTGCAGAAGTAGACTTCTAGAAATGTAGTCTATAATATGTAGGGAACAAACTTTTGCTAACTGGGTAAAAGTGCTTTATAAATTCTATAAATTAATGATACACTTGAATATGAAAATGTAGATTCTAATTGCCTGCCTATGCCAAAAATAAATGTTTTGGAACTCCAACTTTATAGTATGATGGAAAGTAAAATTAAATTTTGGATACAAAGAAAATATTATAAATCTTGCTCATCTTTTGAAAAATAAGAAGTATCACTTATCATTCAGTTATTTTTCAAGAGATGCTTAATTGAAGAAACTTAAAATGTATTACTGATGACTGAAGGAAAACAGATTGACCTAGAAAGTTGACTGAATGCTTGAGAATATTACAAAGGAATAATGTTTCCAATATACCCAGCTAATGGAATGTGCAGGTTGGAAAGCATTGGGCACCAACATTCTGCCTATGCCCAGGATAACTAGACATTGACTTCCTGACGAAAGTTTGGACTATGGAGGAGGAAGTGGTCTTATGAGCCTTCTTCTGATTCCTGGCTGAAACAATGAAGGAGCCTTCTTTTTTCATCCCCCTCACCCAGAAATGTACTCATTTGGCAAACGAGCTGAGAAATAGAGTGAAAGCCAAGGAGGGAGTGAACTTTTGAATTGATGCATTTGGGAAAGCTGCTCAAGGATATTGTCACATTTAACTGGGGGTGCATGATAGCCACAACCTGTTTTTCTCGATCGTTGGACCCTGTCCTTGGGAGTCTAGCTCTGTCCCACCTCTGCTGACTGCACACCCTTTGTGTTCTACGTCCCCTCCCAACTCGGTCTTACTTTGTACAAAAGATGACTTTTCTTAACATACCACCTCAGCCTCCCTTACATTTACTGTTTCATCTGCTGACTTTCAAAGGCGTCCTCTTCATTAGTTTACTGAAGGGAAATTTCTGGATCATTCAAAGGATTTTCTATTGTTTCACTCTCAACAATCCATGCTTGTAAATGATATTTTCTCAGCAATTCTGGTTTGGAGTCATTATAAAGTATCCTGGTTATAAAAGCAGGGGGAGGGGAGGTTAACACGGAAGGGACACAATTTCCAAGTCACTTGGTCCAAATGCGCCACAGACATCTGATTAGCTCACTTCAACCTATAGACTGAGTTCCTTGAGCCCAGTGTTTATCCCTGCTCTGGGAAACAATGGTAGGGAAAGGTAAGGTGGGATCATTTGGTTAAAACTAGAAAATTGAGGCTGTTTTTGAAGCAGAATCTCTTATTAGCTTAAATGGTCAGGGAAACAAAACTTCATTTGGGATTCAAACCAACTAGCCCAAATCCCATGCTCCCTCCATTATATCATCACTGTGGTTCTTGGCTGACGTCGTCTTTATTTGACGTACATTTTGGTGATTGCATCAGCTCTCATGGTTTTAACTACCACCTACACACAGTTCTATATGTCGAATCCTGACCTGTTTCTCTAATCTTAAACTTGAAAACCAAACTACCTATTGAATATAGTCGCTAGACTCTCCCAGAAATCACAACAAACTGCACAGGTACTTACCTTAAAGAGTTACTCTAAGAATCAGAACTAATCCATTAAAGCATAGGAACCTTTGCCTGGGTTGAAGCAGAGGCCCAATAGATGAGTGTCTTTACACTGGTTCCATAATGCAGCGCATCACCCACCCCCTACCCAATCTGGCCTCCCATTTCAGGTAACTTACTGCCTTTCAGCCAGTTGCCCACAGCAGAAACCTGGGAGGTGTGCTATATCCTTTCCCCTCTGCCAGGCCACACATCCTACCAACTATATCTACCAAGTAGTTCTTGAGTTTTTAAGCCCCTAGCAATGACCATCATTGCTGTTCAAAAGGCCCAGAAGAGGAGTAAACGTTTCTGAGAAGAAGATAGCGGTAGCAGTAACAACTCCCCTGGTAGCGGAGGCAAGGAAGGCAGAGGCGGAAAAGGGGGCAGAAGCAAGCCTGGGAGAGCCAGGTACTTTGCCTGGTGGGCACGCGGTGACTGAGTCTGTGGTTCTGCAAGCGGAGGCTAGATGAGCACAACTTGCCACATCGAGCCCTTGGATGCCCAATTGCACCTCAGCCCTGTACGTACTGATGGAGGGAGGGAGGAGGAAGTGTTGGTAAATATGATACCTTAAAAAGGAGATCCTAACTTCGTGACTATGAGTTACATTTTCTTGTGACAATTTTCATTTCAATATCGTAAACACCATCACACGTCATCCCTGGAATTACGCTGCTTCCCTTTAATGCCTGAGCCAAGCGTGGCAAAAGAAAACAAATGAAATCTCCCTTGGTTCTCTTCTGCAGTGCTGAAACACTGTAATTTCGTGCGGAACTTCGCATATGCTAAGTAGGAACAAGGGGAAACTGATTAGAGAAAATGCAAACATCATCTTCACAATTACTTTTTCAAATTACAGGGTTTTGATGCTACAATTATTAAAGTCAGGACCCAAAATACCGGTATGGCTTGCCTTTTCTCCCAACCGCAGACTGTCTCTCCTTGGGAGATGCAATCTTATCTTTCACCTGCCTACAGTAGTCTCCCAGACAAATTAAATCCTATTTTTTTTCTGATTTAAGGCAGAAATACAAATTCTAGGGAGATTATTTTGGGTCTCTCCATGCCTGCCCAGTTCCTGACCGGTAGGACCTGACTCTGCCAGAGATAATTGGCAGGAAGTTCCCACTGGCTGGTGCCACAGTGATGCCACTCTGCCCAGCTCAAGAGGAATTCTGTCTCCTCTTTCCTTTAGGTCTTGTAGGCTACATACCATGTGAAGCCTCCTCAGAGTTTATCTATTTTGAGATCTTAATATAATACAGCCTTCATGTTATAACATTCATAGAAACTAATTAAATCAAAAGATCACACTGATACAGTATCTTCACAAAAAACCCCTAGGACTGGCATTTGGATCATTTCCAGGAAGTCATTCTACACAAAGGACATGTTACAGTTGAAAGCAACCTTAAAACCCAGTCAGTCCAATTTGTTTATTCTAGAAATAAGGATCCTCAAATCCAAGGGATGGACCGGTTCATCCCACTCCCTACCCTTGGACCTTCTACCCTGTTTAACCTGTTCTAGTTCCATATCTTCTGCGACCAATAGGCAGCTATGAGCAACCTGGATCTGTTGACAACTTACATCCCAGGCTCCTTCCACTTATTTCCTTGCATCTTCTTCATGTTCATAGCCTCATCTCTAAATGCATTCTGACATCTAACTTGGCCTTTTCTTTTTTTTCCTGAACCCTGATTTACTTCTTGGACCTACTTTTCTAACGCAAGAGTTTTAAGTGTATTTAGGTGTGGTGTTTGTCCTGGACCCTGGCCACAGTCCTGCCACTTCTCTGGTTGTGTGTCCATTTATTGTGTGTCAACCTTCACTGCCATCCTAGACAAGTGCTCCTATGACATACTTCTCCGTGTAATCTGGGATCTTCCAAATCTTATTTCCAAAAGAGTTCATGAAGTTGACGTATTTATTTTTGTAATTACTGACTGTGAGGGGAAAGGAAGACCCGCAGATATACTGAATAAAACTTTAATGTCCACTAAGCCTGAATATGCTGTTATCCTTTATTTTTGTATTGTATAACAATTAAGAACATAGGCTCAGTGTGGCACAATGGGAAATATATATTTCGTCTTTATCCCTGGTCCCTGTCACTTGGCCTCTGAAACCCTTATCCATATCCAGAGTGATGAGTGTCTTTGGTATGCTAATGAGATGACTGGTGACTGGGGGCCCCTAAATGACTTCCAGATGGGGCTGGTCACCAGAAAGAGCAAGGCATGATTAGAGGGATAGACCTTCCAAGTCCTGAGGGGCTGGAGATTGAGTTAATTCCCAATGGGTGATGATTTAATCAAGCATACCTACATAATGAAACCTCCATAAAAACAAATGGGGTTCAGAGAGCTTCTACATTGGTGAATGCATCAAGGTGCTAGGAGGGTGGTACACCCAGAGGAAGTATGGAAGCTCTTTATACCTGCCCTATGCATCTCTTCCATTTGGCTGTTCCTGAGTTATATCCCTTATAATAAACTGGCAATAGTGAGTAAACCATTTTTCTTGAGTTATGTGAGCCATTCTAGCAAATTATTGAACAGGAGGGGGGGAAGGAGGTCATGGGAACCTCCAATTTATAGCCGAACTAGACAAAAATGTAACCCGGGAACCTAATACTACTTGCACTGGTGTCTGTAGTGAGGACCCTCTTGAGGACCTGAGCCTTTAAATTTACAGAGTTTGATGCTGACCCTGTGTAGTTAGTGCCAGAATTGTATTGAATTGTAGGATACCCAATTGGTTTCCAAAGAGTGGAGAATTAGTGTAAAGAAACAAATGAACACACACACACACATGCGCACACATTTGGTGTCAAAAATTCTATGAATAAAATCATCTTACCGAGACAGCCAGAGTTCAAATCCAGGTTTTACCAATTTCCAACTATGTGACCTTGGACAGTTTACTCAACCTCAACTGTGGCTCTTCTGTGAGACAGGTGACAAAAATAGAAGTACCTACCTCACAGGGTGGTGAGGATGACATAAGTTAATGTATAAATACTATTGAAAACTTTTCCTAGTAGTCAATAAATACCATTTATAAAATCTTCATGTTTATATTTACTTTCCTTTACCAACCTACTGTTCTTTGTTGTTTCTTACATTTCATAACTTCCATCCATGACTTTTTCCTTAAAAAGAAAAAAAAGCATTTTTTTAGAATTTTCCTTAATGAGGGCTTGATATTGGTATATACTCTCATTTTTGGTTTATCTGAAAATATCCTTACTGAGTCTTCATATTTTAAAGATACCTTCACTTGGAATAGTTTGGTACTTATTTCCTTCTATCACATTGAAAATATTATTTCAGTCTTCTGACTTGGTACTGTTAAGAATTTCCTGCTTTTTCTCTTACGCCTCTTTATTTTTGTTATTTTGCAGTATCACTGTGGTGTATCTGGGTGTCTATTTCTTTTTCTCACCCTGAGACTTATTAAACTTCTTGATTCTTCATCGGTTACGGAAAATTCTCATTCATTACTTCTTCATTTCCTGTGTTGTATTCTCTCTTTCTCTCTTCCCCTGATGGAAATCTAATTAGATAATTGGAGACTCTTTAATCCTTTAACTTGGTTATTCGTGCCTTTTAATCTCTCATATTTCCTTTCTATTGCATTCTGGAAGTGTCTTTCTGACTTACCTTCCTTTCTACCAAATTTCTCTTCTTTTGTATCTAATCTACTACCGAAGTTAAACATTGAGTTCTCAGTTCTCTGTCTTTTTTTTAATGTCAGGGAGTTCTGTTTCATCCTTTTTAAATTCTGCCAGTTCAGGGTTTTTTGTTTTTGTTTTTCATTTGTTTTTTGTTTGTTTGTTTGTTTTAGTTTTCTATTCCCTGTAGATCTTTTAATCTTTTATTTTTAATAATAAAGCATAATTATTACAATGTTTAACATCTCTGTGGGATTCATTCTGGTTTTATTTTTCCCTGTTGATTGTTAAGTTCCATGCCATGCTTCCTGTCTTATGTTATCTTTTATAGGGAGCTCTTTTACTTGGAAAATCTTTGTAAGGATTCTTGAAAACATGGATAAAGATTTACTTCTTTTTAGAAGGTGTGTATATTTTTTCTTTCCTGAGGCACCATGGGCACTATCCATCATGTCTATTTAAGCATAATTCACAGCTGGAGTTTTTTTTGAAACTCCTAGATGTATGGTGGCTTGAGACTTGAAAATCTTCTGAAGGCTGATTTGTGCTTATAACTTCTGAGAACTGGTTCTCATTCTCCTCTCTTGCCCTCCTCTGCTCAGCTGGTAGTTAACTTGTCTTTAAGTCTTTTGGGAAGAAGGCATTATTTTTTATTTAACTTAGCTCCCGAGTGTGAAGTCTATAGTCCAAAGTAACCAACTTTGTCAGGTGAAAGTCTCCTGTCAGAACACGATTTTGGGAAGAACTTAGATTGTGATTTTTGACCCCAAGTGCAAAACACTGTGAAAATCATGCCTCAAGTTTCTACTTACAGGAATGCCCTAGGGAAGAGGAAGGCGAGTGATGATAATGATGATGAGTGTAGGAGAGGGTGGGAAACAGGGAAGGAGGCTCTGTCCACTTATCTGGGTTCCTGCTTTCACTTATTTTTGCCCTGATAGTCATCTTTTCAGTGATTAAAACAACGTACTTTACTTTAAAACTTTATGCTATCCAGGTATTTTATTCTTTCACCAGGAAGGATGGTTGCTATCGCCCAGAAGAGAGAACCCTAGCCTAATAAATTATAGGACACATTAGTCATGCCAAGTGCTATTGACAAAATCAAACACCTCCTAAAATTTATATTGTATTTTTAAATTTTTAATTTAATTTTTGCAAAACCTGGTTCATTGTAAGAATTTAGCAAATATCTGTTGACTAAAATTGTCTACTGATTTATATACTCAGTAGAAGTTAAATGGTGTAGCTTCCTTATAAATGCATAACTTTGAAAGTACGCTCTTAGAGAAATGACTGAATAGGACCAGATTAAAACATTTAGAGACCTAAACACTGCAAAGCATTTAGGTGCCCCTTTCCAGTGGGATTTCACATAGAACAATTCTAAACCATTAAAATAACCCTGAGGATTACTCTAATGCATGTAAAGAAAAAAAAATGTTAGACTTTTTTCTAATATCTCATCCTTGTATTTTTTTTCCCCTTGGATAGTGCTGTAAACATTCATTTGGCCTACTGGGTCTAAGTCTTCCAAAATGGATTCTGCTGTTAAGACCCACTTTCCCAAATAACTTTTAAAATCCCACTATTCTTATGCTCTTCACCCTCTTCACCCCTCACCAACTGTGACCTTGGTACCATTGTTGCCATCAGATTCTGTCAGGTATCCCATATATATTTGATATTTCTGACTCTGCTTCCCAGTATTTTGTTCCTGGCCTTGCCTTGGTGGTAAGTGCTAGGCTTTATCTCTCACATTAACTGCCAACACATCCTTTTGTGTTTTCTGCTTCCATTTTAAAACTAGAGCTTATAATAACAATATTCTTCTGGTTGGCTAAATTTGAGAGTCTACAGCAAATCAAAGCAATGTCTTTGTGAAGCTAATATACTGCTACAGCCTACTGATGAAGACATTTTGTGGCATGGACTTGCCAACATGAAGATGCTTCCCAGGTGTTTACGACATTATTGACTTCTAAGCTTCTGTTACCACATTAAGATGAAAATTGAATTTGGCATCTGTTGCTCTTGCTTGCTCAGCTTTCTACAAATCCTGTGGTAGCACTGGGACATTCAAATCCAGTCTTGCCCAACTCCCTCTCCCAGCCTTAGTTAAGGGATAGGCCAATCAAACTTTTTCCCAAGAATCTGAATTTCTAATGAAATCACAATGATAAAATTTATTCCATCACCAGTTTTTAAAAGAAACTATCTATGAGGGATCCACAAAGCTGCTTGTCTAAGTCCTTTTGATACTCAACTTTAGTTGTTAAACCTTCCCTTTGAGTGTGTAAATTACCCAATATCCTTTCATTAAAGCCATTTTCATTTTTATTTCTGTCTCATATAACCAAAGAATTCTTACTAAAACAAAAGTGTTTTCATTAATTTTTACCATTGGCATATTTCCTTCGAGTGTCAAAGCTATGCTTAATCTCCAAATGCCAATGAGCATTGAGAACAGTGTCAACATTCAGAATAGGTCGATAAGTATATTGACAAAGAAGACTTTGTAGTTATCTCAGGAGTCAAGAAGTTTCAAGATCACTTCTATACTTTGTCCATTTCATGTATATATAGACAATGATCAGAAGTCTCTTTGGGGATCCTTGTCTATAGATAATGTTGCCTTTCTAGTTATACAACTGTGCATGCAATCATGGATTTATTAATATATGGTACGGTACAACACAAGATATGTTTCCATGCTTTTGAAAGTCTTGTACTATCTACAATATGGGAAGTTGTGTTGTTTATTCTCCATAAGCATAGCAGCAATAGAAGTAGCCATAATAAAAAAGATCGGCAGATTTAACTACTTAAAAATTTTTAAATTCTGAATATCAAAAGAAAATATTCAGGCCATTTGATTTAGTAATTCTTCTCTTGTAAGTCTAGTCTCTGGTCGTATTTCCAAATATTAGACAGTGTTTGCAAACAATCTAAATATTCAGTCATAAGGAGGGTGGTGTAGTCATTGAATGGAATGTCGCAGTTACTCACAATGCTCATACGCTGTCACAGAGATTCAGATAGCTGGAATTAGCATTTCAACCCCATCGCTTTCTTGAAAGATCTTAAGACAATTACTTGACGACCTGTGACTTATTGCTTTTATTTGTAAAATGTAGATAACAATAATGCATATGACATTGTGTTGGGAGATTCAATGTGTCACCTTACCTAAAATTATTCAGATAGTATCTGGCACAGGGGCACCTGGGTGGCTCAGTTGATTGTGTCGGAGTCTTAATTTCAGTTCAGGTCATAATCTCAGGGTTGTGAGACAGAGCCCTAAACTGAGCTGCATGCTGGGCGCCGAGCCTGCTAAGGGTTCTCCCTCTCCTCCTCCCTCCGTCCCTCCTCCCAACCCCCCCCAGTTTTCTCACTAAAAAATTTTAAAAAGTATCTGGCACAGTATTAAGGAGGACACAAAATTGTAGATGTTGTGTGATCAAAGCTTTGTTTAAAAAATAGGATGCATTTAAAACCCTAGAGACATTCATTAAAGTTTGACAATTGTTTAAGGGATAGTGGAATTGTGACTCCACCAGGTTTCTTTATTTAAAAATTAAAAGACATTTTATAATGAAAAATAATTTTTCAAATATAAGGTTTTTCTGATCAGATCGTCTGATTAACTGCACAGAATTACATATATCTCGTTTAATTCCACTGGGAGTTGAAGACATCGATCAGAGAAACTTAGAATTCAAGCCATTCTTAATCTAATTCAAGTCATTGCTAGTGACTTTTCTTTCTAGGAAAGAGCTCTTTTTGGAAAAACACATTGTTGTTATTCCCCAAAGTAAGTATGTCCTTTTCTTCACGTAAGACTTAATTCATACTTTCACATGAAGATATTGGTTAAAATAAACATTTGATGACTTGAGGTTAACTTCAATTCAGGAAACATGTGAAAGGAGTATATTGCATGAGCCAGGCTACTCAGCATAACTTAACGAGGCTAACACTTCCTTGGGAAGAGACCAATCATCCTTGGTCAAGATCCATGTTAATTTTCAGAAAAGCTTTTAAGAGAAAGATTTTCCGATTTGGAAAACACTTCAAAAGAACTTAAAGTGCTCTTGGGTCTAGTTGAAACCTCATTTGCAATGATCAGAGCTGTGTACCAGCTATACTATGATTTCTGATAATGGGTTCTGCATTAATTTCTGTTGTTTCAGGAATTTATGTAGATAAAGCTCATCTAAGCTTGTCAGTCTTATCACTCTGAAATGGTTAGAGGGTTAGATGCAGACTAATTGGGATGGCTCAGGATGGGCTGTAGGAGGAGAAAGTCCCACACGACTTACTCAATAAAAATAGCTACCACTCAGTGAGTGCTTAGAAGGTGTCCAGCATCTTACCTGCTATGATTGGTTTGAAGTTAAAAGCCCTAGGGAAGGAAGCTTTACTAATTTTCTTTGTTTCAATCGCTTTGCCCCAAGACTTCATAGGGACCAAATAGGAAGTCACAAATGGTGCTTTTTTTCAAAGGTTGTTTGCTCTTTCCCTACTATCTCTTCTCACACAGAAACATCAATAGAAAGAGATAGAGATCAGAGGAGGGGACCTTCTATTGTTCTCATTGGCTCAAGGGCAGAGATCACCATAGATTAAAGTGGTTATTGGAGAATTACCTTGGAGGCAGATAATGTTCACCAGCAGTGCCCTGTGATATTCCTTAAGACACAGAAGAGTAAAGTTAACTTCATTCCAACAATGTGTGCTAAATCCCAGGATCCTTACCTTGTGTGCCCCTCCCTTTCCTCCATGTGCCTCAAATTACACGGTTGGCTTTTCTCTTTTTGTTTGTTTGTTCCTATTTCAAAAACCACTTCTGTGAATCTGATTGTAGCCCAGTGCCTTCCTGGAGGTGAAAAATGCCCAGAGAGCTAATGTTGATTATATTCCTAAGATGGTGGTACTCTTCTTTTCTTTCTGGTCTTACCTCACTCTTATCCTACAAGGGATTATTCCTCCCCCCCCCCCTTATCCCTTTTCTATCCTAAATATCCAGTTCTAGATTCTTATTAATATCTAGATCCTTATTAATATCATTGGCTCAACTGATCCCCTTTCTTGGATCATCTTTCATTATTTCAGTTATTTGCTGGAAAATCCAATTCCTATTTTACACCTTGCTTTTATACTAAATAGGACCTCATTTTCAGCCTTTAATTTAGATCAGTCCCTCTGTATTATCAAACTGATCTAGGGTAGCATCCTAGCTCTTCTTCAGCAACTTGCAATCAGCCAAACTTCAGATCGTGAAGCTTGAATTTAATACAATGACATATGTAAAATGGAATTTTGCAATAAATTCAAAGAAATGGAACTTAATGTATCTTAATAGCTTCTCTTGAATCTATATCTTCAATTGTTAATAAGCCACATCACTGAGGAAATTATTTCAGTGATTGATTATGTATCTTCTAACTCAATTTTAATTTGTTAAAATCCATAAATAAGAATCTTTTAAAAAATATATGCATAACAGCTTCTGAAGTAGTCATGTATTTCCTTTAAATCAGGAGAATAGAATTATTATTGAAATATGTGTATGTAATTTAGATTACATACATCTTAGCGAATTCAATATATTCATTATAAGAAATACTGAGTTATTTTATATCCTTCAATAGAAATTTTGTTAATTGATCTCCACTTAACCAATTTCCAAGCAACAGAATTAATGCTGGCTAATTTAAAGAGAAAAGCAATTTATTGGAAGCTTATCAAGTAGAAATTTGAATAGCCAAGCTCTGCAAAAATGCAGGAAATAAAAGTCTGGAAGTCAATCAACCAAACTAGGATAATATTTCAGGCATCTGGAACTCTGGACACTCTGTGGCCGGACATTCATGCAGACACTGTTGCTTGGCATCACATGTACCTTCTCCTTCCAGGCTCCTAACTCTGCAGTCTTCACTGTGAGTAATTTCCTTAGTCTTGTCATTCTCCTAAAAGCTGAAGTCCCAGAAGGAGTTGGATTACCTGACCCTGGGTCACTTTTGCCCTGGCTCCCTATAGGTAAAGAGTGACTGGAGCTTGCTCTTTGGCTTTCACTGGGAGAGGTGTGAGGAGGGATGTTTCCTTTCAACAAAATTCACACCGAGGGGCTTCCCCCAACTAAGAAAAGCATGTGGATGTTGGACTGCAAAAAAAAGGCAGTTGTCCATCCAAGTAATTACATTTATTTACTCCATTCCTTTTATGTTCAAATGAAGCCTTCCCACTTTATACCTAAGGGATTTAATTTTTTAAAATCATGATTATAATTTTTTAATATTTCAATATCAGTTCTCTAGATGGAGAGGAAAAGATTTATATATATATTGAAAGGAGTCTGGGGGTAGAAATGAGTTTGCCTATGTACTTCAAGGACAATTCAAAGAGAAGACTATGAGAGAAATTCTGTCTCTGTTAATGGCTGTGAGGTAATACAGCACATGTTTCATTAAATTTGTCAGGAAAAAAATAATTTTTTAATTTACTTGAAAGCATCAGAGAAGCTATAAGATAGTGAAGAAAAAGCCAGTGCCAGCCAGTGGATGGACAGCTGCCTGAGAGAGAGGGTGACATTGGCATTTAAAGTAACATTTATCCAGAAAGGTATTTGGCCAGTTGGAAAGAGGCTGATTTGAGACTGGGAAACTGAGCAATAACTATGAAAGCTTGTGTAGCTGAGAGGCAGGGACTGGAGTCCAGAACTTGTCAAAAATGGAGACTGGATAATCCCTAATCGCATTGAGTTGGGAATTCCAAAGGACTCCTCTTTAATAGCAGAGATGGACCAAAAAAGATAGGCTTTCACAGAATTGTGGCTAAGCTTCAAATTATTTCAGTCCAAGAAATTGCCTTAAGGTGATTCAGATAGCTAGTTGCCACATATCCTTTATCAAATCAAACATAAAGGACTCTCCTGGACCTCAGAATATTTCTGCATGTAATTTTTTGCAAATGCAATGTTTATAACGGAATTTAAAAAGAAACAAGGCATATGAAGAAGCTAGGCATTATAACTTAAAACTAGTAGAAACAAGACATAGCCTACAGAGTGTCCCAATAGTGAAGTAATCAGATATAGGCTTTAAAATCACCATCGATTTAGTGTATAAGAAAACAAAACTTAAGATTGAGAATTTTGGCAGAGACCTAAAAACAAAAAACAAACAAACAAACAAACAACAAAAAAAAAAAAGAAAAGAAATTCTAAAAAAGAAAGAAATTCTAAGATTGAACTTCAAAGTAACTGAAAAAACTCGATGGATGAGTTTAGTAACCTATTAGACAACAATCAAGAGAAAATTTATAGATTGAAAGACAAATCAAAGGAAAATATTCAGCAGATAGGACAGAGAAAAAAGGATAGAAAATACAAAAGATAGAGTACGATACCAAAAAAACACAATGAAGTTCTAACCTACCTGTTAATGAAGCATGAAAAGAAAAATCTAGAAAAATGCGAAAGCAATATTTATAACATAATGAATAAGAACTTCCAAAAAAATAATGAGGGACTTCAAGCCACAGATTTAAGAAGCTCTACCAGTACAAATTAGGGGGAGGGAGAGGAAAGAATCTTAAGCAGATTCCTCACTCAGAACAGAGGCAGACGCAGTCCTCATACCATGACCCTAAGATCTCATACCATGACCCTAAGATCATGACCTAAGCCGAAGTCAAGAGTCAGAAGTTTAACCGAATGACCAACCCAGCACCCCCAATGTGATCAACTTCTTATCCAGAAGACAATTGCATGCTTTAGAAAGCTTTTTTTTCAGTCCTTTTCCTCTTCCTTTTATTGTTTTCTTCCTCCTTTTTCTAATGATGAAGAAAGAAAAATTTTAAAGATACATTTTAGAATAAAAGTGAAAAAATAAAGAGGTTAAAAGTGTAAATTTGTGAGTAAATCTAATTTGATTGATGCTATTAATTAACAATTAATAATGTCTAATAAGGTTTAAAACAAAAATATAGTAAATGATAGCAATAGCATATAAGTTAGGAGTGGACAAATAGCATTAAGGTGTTCTGAAATCTTTGCAGCATTTAAGAATAAGAGAAAATTACAAATAATTTTAGGCTTTATAATAAAAAAGATTTTATGCTGTAATTTCTAAGAAAACCACTACAAAAATAAGAAAAGAATACGTAACTTCTGAGCAAATGGGTAAATGATGGTGAATGGAATAATAAAACATAATTGTCCAAAAGGAAGCAAGAAAGAAGAAAAACACAGCATGGATGAAAAAACAAAGATCACTGAGTATGATTATTTTAACTCAATTATATTAGTAATTAGATTAAATATACATGATCTAAGTCCTCCAATTAAAGATAAAGGATCATAGCAGATCAAAACTAACACCTAACTATGTGCTACTTACAGAAATACAACAGAAATAAAAGAACAAAAGAGTTTGAAAACAAAAGATGGAAAGATACATAATGAGGAATTCAAATGAAAGCTGGAGCAGCCATGTTAATATCAGACAATATTTACAATTATTATAAATATGTTAATATTAATTTTTAAAAATTGATAATGATAGAGAGAGGCACTTTGTAATGACAAAATATGCAAATCACTAGGAAGATATTTTTTATGAACCTGGTAACAGCCTCAAAGCCAAAATTAATAGAATACAATGAAAAATAGAAAAGCCAAGATTTTGAGAGATTTTTTTTAACAAAATTCTCTCAGTAACTGATTTAACAAGCAGGCACATATCAGTAAGGGTCTGGAAAGTTTAAAATGGGATCAGTAAATCTCACCAAATGTGTACCTATAGATCCTTACATCCCAACATCTGCAGATAATACATTCTTTCCAGGCATATGGAACATTTTAAAAAATTTATCAGACTCTGGCAGTAAAGCAAATCTCAGCAAATATCCAATTTGTTCTCTGACTACAGTAGATTTACTCTAAAAATCTATTTTTAATAAAAAGAAACTAGAATATGACATGTTTAGAAATTAATAAATATTCTTATAACAAATTGTATGAATTCAACAAGGAAATCACAATGTAAATTACAGAATGCAACCAATGTATCAAATCTTGGGTGATGCAGCTAAAGTTTGGAGGAGCACTGACAGCTTTAAATGTGTGTATTAGAAATGAATAAAGGTTATAAGGGGCAATAAAAATATGCAATACAAGAAAAATAAAGAAATACAAACAACTTGATGCTAGCAGTATTGAAAGTATGGTAGAAACGTACAAATTTTTGGAAAAACACAATTTTCCAAGAGTAGCAAAAATATATTAAAAATATAGAATGTCAACTCTGCATGTAAACATTTTTCCCAAGAAAATTATGGGCCCAAATGGCTTCATTTTGAATGTTACAAAATATTTAATGAAGAAATGATATCAATTATACAAAACATTTTCCATAGGATAGAAAAGAAATCTGCAGAGCAGGCATTCTCCAATTTTATATGATGCTAGAACAACTGTGATCACAAAACCTGAGTACAATATAAATAGGGAGAATTACAGGAAAATCACAATAACATACAAGCAAAGCTGCTAAACAATATATAGAAAGGATAGTATGTCATGGCTAAGCTGAGTTAATTCCTGGAATGCGATGTGGATTTAACATTCAAAATTCAATTGATAAATATCATCACATGAACAGAATAAGAAAGAAAATAATTAGATCATCTCAATAAATGAAGAAGCACATTGATGAAATTAAATAATCATGTATGTTAAAAATTTGTGAGAATCAAAGGGAATTTTCTTAGTCTGATAAAATATACATACAAAGATCCTAGAACCACCACACTAATAATCAAACATAACAAGACTTCCCTTTGAAATTGGGATGTTGGGGACAAAATAAAAATGCCTGCTATCACCATTCAGTGATACGCAGCATTGTCCTAGAGATTTCCATCAGGAAAGTCAAGCCAGAAAAAGAAATAAAACATAAGTGGTGTAGAGAGGAAGACATAAAATTGTAATTTTAATATGATGATTATATTTGTAGAAAATCCAAAAGATTATAGAGATAAATTATTAGAATTAATAAGTGAGTTTAGCAAGACAAAGTCATATAAAAAATCAATTGCATTGCTATAAATCAACAACAGATGGAATATAAAAATTTTAAATACAGATATAATTTATAAACTTTCAAACACCTAGGAACAATATATGTGCAAGACCTTTATACAGGAAGCCATAAATATTATTAGAGAAATTAAATGGTGAGATACGCTCTGTCTAAACCCTTGCTACCCAAAGTATATCCAAATGACCAACAGCATCAGCATTATCTAGAAGCTTATAAGAAAAATCAGCATCTTGGGCTCCATCCCAGACTTACTGAATCAGAAATTGTATTTTAACAAGAACATCCTGGGGACTGTATGCACCGCTAAAAGTGTGAGATGCACAAGTTCAGAAAACTCGATGTGGAAAGATCTTGGTTTTCTCTACACTAATAAATAGATTTGTGCGATCTCGATCAAAATTCCAACAGATGTGTGTGTGTGTATGGAAGTTGATAAAATGGTGGGCGCCTGGGGGGCTCAGTGGGTTGGAGCCTCTGCTTTCCGCTCAGGTCATGATCTCAGCGTCCTGGGATCGAGGCCCGAGTCGGGCTCTCTGCTCAGCGGGGAGCCTGCTTCCTCCTCTCCCTGTCTCTCTGCCTGCCTCTCTGCCTACTTGTAAT
This sequence comes from Ailurus styani, assembly GCA_002007465.1. Lineage (NCBI taxonomy): Eukaryota > Metazoa > Chordata > Mammalia > Carnivora > Ailuridae > Ailurus > Ailurus styani. The sequence continues at coordinate 243,372 of LNAC01000345.1, forward strand.
CTCTCTCTCTGTGTCAAATAAATAAATAAAATCTTTAAAAAAAAAAAGAAAGTTGATAAAATGATTCTAAAATGTGCATAAAAATGCTGACGGCCAAAAGGAGCTGAGACATTCTTGAAGAACACTATGGAAAATTCGCTATACTGAATTAAGACCATGTTAGGGTTCAGTCAGAGAAGCAGAAGCACTAAGATATGATAGATGCAGATGTAGAGGTCGGTAGATGTGTGTAGGTGCTCGTGTGTGTACTTGGTACAGAGATTTCAATTTACACTATTGTGGGACCCAGTTAAACCTCTGTAAGGCTGTTGCTTCTGCCCCTGATGGTAGAGCTTGAAGTCTGCAGAGTAGAGAGTTGGAAAGGAAAAGTGACATAAAGGGAGGTATTGGGAGGTAAAGCTGACCCATTAACATGAGCTGGAGCCCAACACAGACAGAATGAAATCTGTGTCAGTTCACAGTGCTTCCAACCCTGCTAAAGTGGGAGTCCCTCAGAATAAGCTGGCACCCTTCATCACAGACCCAAACCCACCTGTGCTCCCAGAAAGACTGAAGATGATCCAGAGGAAGTGGGAAAATTGCATTCTTGGTGACTGCACCACACCAAGGTGAGTCAGAGCTACAAAAGTGCCTGGCCATCCTGTCTTGACCTTCTAACCATGTGAAAGAATATGGTTGCCACTTCAATTCCACCCTTCAAATCTTTCCCCCAAATGTCTCTTGTGGCCCATATTAGCCTAAAACACAAAGGAAAGGGGATTCTGGGAATCAATGTAGCCAGCCAAGTTGATGCATTATAAAGCCATTAGTAGGTGGGTATGGGTGCAAAGATAAGCCAAATAAGTCAAATGGAATAGAATTAGGAGTTTAGAAACAGTTCTACACATTAATGGATCCCTGGTTTGCAATAAAGGTAACAAATCAAAAAGCAATTAAAATAAAACCTAATCAAAAATATATTTCCGAGTTTTTAGATTAAAATTCTCTTTCCCTTCACTTTAATCTTTATTCCTTCTCATTCGCAAAGGAGAAGTCTGTTCATATAGCTTGATGTTGAAAGAATGACAATATGTAAGTGTTTAAATACACGTAAGTTTGACCAAGAGTAGCCTGTAGGCCTGAAGAGAGCAGTAGCGCTAAGTTGATACCTTACACTTGGTAATTGCTGGATCTGACTAAAGGAGGGGGTAGAAAATATTTTTAAAAAGCATACATTTGGTGAACAGTTTTACTTTTGAAAAAAAAAAGCACAACTTCAATACAATGAATAATGCTTATATTTTGTTCAAAACTCTGTAATCTGAGAGATGAATCCTACCTTTGACCTGTAAATCAAGAGTTCTTTAAAAAAAGTGATACCTAAACTAAAAGTGATAGTACTTTAATGAGCACTCTTTACTTGGCAAATGGCTTCAAATCTCAAATAAAACATTTAAAATCAGAATTTAGTTCAAAGATGTATTTTCTAATACATTTTACCAGAGAAAAAGCAAAATATCAAAATAATATTTGGTACAAAACATAACTGGCATTTAATATGCTTTAAGTCTTCAAACCATTTTGAAATCAATATATCTGATTTTTATATTTTACTCTTTGGTCCATACGGAAATTAGATTGACTGTCAATGCTGTTTACGACACTTATAAATTTTAACTCTTCTATCAAAAATGTTTTNTGTATTTTCTAATACATTTTACCAGAGAAAAAGCAAAATATCAAAATAATATTTGGTACAAAACATAACTGGCATTTAATATGCTTTAAGTCTTCAAACCATTTTGAAATCAATATATCTGATTTTTATATTTTACTCTTTGGAGTAAAAACGGAAATTAGATTGACTGTCAATGCTGTTTACGACACTTATAAATTTTAACTCTTCTATCAAAAATGTTTTCAAGGTGATTTTACTACATGTTATTGAAAGTTCTGTTAAGTGCTGTAATGTGAAGGGCCCACCTAAGTGAGTAGTTCCTAAGCTTGTGTGTACATTGGAACCACTTGGGGACTACTGCCTGTGCCCCAGAGATTTAAGTGGTCTGGGGTGTGGCCTGGATTTTGGAATTTTCAAAAGATCTCCAGGTGATTCTAGTGTGCAAACAAGTTCAGGAGCCACTGACCTATGCCATTTAGGGCAGATGTCCTGAATGTCCTTGGCTCCAATCTGTATTCAGAAACCAAGTGTCTTGAAATGAGCATCTTCACTTAGGGTCTATATTTATGACTTAGCTCACACTTCTCAATTAATCAAAACAGTTCTTGCTAAGGTCACTATGATGATTAATTTAGTATGTCAACTTAGCTAGGCCATGCTATCCAAATGCTTTGTCAAACACTACCCTAGATGTTTCTGGGAAGGTGTATGTTTTAGATGAAGTTAACATTTAAATCGGTAGACTTTGAGTAAAAGAGATTACTCTCTGAAAGGTGGGAGGGCCTCATTCAATCAGTTGATGATCTTCAGAGAAAAAGGACTAACCTTCTCAAAGGAAGAGGGAATTTTCTCCAAGCTACTTTCAGACTCAGGCTGCATCAGCTCTTGCTTTCATCCGCAGCTGCTATCCTACCTCCAGATTTTGTACTTGAAAGCTTCCACAACTGTGTGAGCCAATTCCTTAAAATAAATTCTCTCATTATATCCCTTATTGTTTCTACTGAATCTATCATATATGTCTTAATATATAATATATACTATATTCTACTAATATATAGTAATTACAATAATATACGATATATTGTATATAGTATGTGTATATAGTACATATCATACATATACACATATACTTTATTATATAGTGTGTATGTATATATAGGATATACATGCATATGATATATACAATAGGATATTATATGTATGTGTTTGTGTGTGTGTGTATAATGTGTGTATATATTCTACTGTTTCTGTTTCTCTGGAGAACCCTGGCTCATACAATCACCAATGACATCCATGTTGCTAAATCCAGAGGTCATTTTCAGTCCTCTCCTTACTTGGGCTTTCAGTGCCATTTCACCCCATTAATGGTTCTCCAATTACTCTTTTCCTTCGACTCTTGATTTTCCTCCTTATCTTGTTGCTTAACTTTATTGAGTTTTAAAAATACCGATGCCTGTGTCCTACCTCCAGCAAGTCTGATTTAATTAAATGGTTAGAGCCAAAGTTCAGAACCACTGGTCTACAGTCCCATGAGGCCTGACTCTGCCCTGGGTTCATCTACTTTCCCTTATTAATGGAGAGTCTTCAACACTCCTTTTTTTGATGCTGCACCTTTCCCTGGACTCCAGAAACATCTCTATCTACAGCTTCAAACGCTAAAACTTAACTCCAATTCAAAGGTCATTTTGGCAGCTCAAATATAATATGAATCCCATTCCCTCTTTGCTGAGGAAGGGAGCAATATTGGGAAGAGACCTGGTTGTCCTCTCATTGTTCTTACTGGGCTCAGGACAGATGACGCGAATTCCGAACTCCCCCCTCTTCTCTCTGACACAAGATGGTACCACTTCCAGCCCAGGTGGAGCTACCACATCCGCCATCTATCCTGAAGGCCTGCTTTCAATTTTCCTAATGCAGAAGGAGGTCAGAGCTCAAAATCTTTACTCTTAACTAAACAGGGTCAAAAAGGCAATCCATATTATTTTTATATCATTCTCTTTGAAAAGGGGATGATGAAATGAGTTATAATGCAGCTCCTTAATACACGGATTTACGTGTGCTGACAGTCCAGTCACATATTCGGAAGCTTGATGAAGGGCAGGGCAGGCTGCTGCTCCCCACTTAACTCCAGTCCTCCAAGCATGGCTTTCTTATGGGTGTTTTTGCTTTGTCTGTGTGGTACAGTTCCCTTGATTATCATCTTAGGATTCTCACTGTTCTTATTTTAATCTTTCAATTTGCGATATACATAAATAAAAAACTTAGCGCTCAAACGAATTTTTTTTATCCGAGCTCCCTCACCAGCCAGATGCATTCTGTCACATTGTGCTAGTGTATGCTGTTTGATGTTGTGCATCATAGTATTTTTTAAATTATTCACATATTGAGTTTAAATTTATGCAATAATGTGAAATAGAGAAAATGCTCTCTTAGTTTGCTTTTTTGCCTCTATTTATCCACATCACTTTTTGATTCAAATGGCAAATCTCCAATTTTGAAGTTTTATGCTAGTGCCTGAAATCCAAGGAGGATGAGTGTTGTTATTTTCATTGTTTGGGAAACAAAAATGTACCTCTGATAATTTTTGTCTTTGATTACTGCTTCTTCAAAGGATTTAAACCAGAATGAAAGCCTTTGAAATCTTCAGAGATAAGGAGACATGAGAGTTATTCTGTATGCACTGGATAAACAGATGTCTTAGCTTTTCAAACCAAACCTGGAAAATATAATCACAAGCTTCATCTGAAACAGAACAATTTTTGCAGGTGTATAGTGTTTTATATTTTATTAATGTGAAATGGAAGAAATAATGTCATTTTATTCCTTTTTCTTGTCTAAGAATTTAGTTCCAATTAACATTTCAGAAAACTTTTTTTTTTCATCTTAGGAAAGAAGATACATTCCATAGGAGAGGGAAGAAAAATCTCTTTTCCTTGTCATTTTGAATACAAATAAGCACAATTAGAAACATATCTACTCATTGCTTGGGAAGTCGAGATCCTAACTGAGAAATTCCAAATTAATAAAAGCCAAATTTCATTCATTTACTCAGTGGACCAAATCTCCTAATCAAATTTCTTCTGAGATATCCATCGACTTCAGTGAGAGTTTCTCACATGGGATAATTGTAGAATTAAGCTCGATGCTGTTAATAGGGGGGAAGAAAACCAGCAACAGCACTAACAGACTTTGCACTGAGCCAACTGACGGCCTCCACTGGGTAACCCACTCTCTGGGTGACGATGGTGTAGTTACTTCCTGATTCATAGCAGTACAGAAATGGGCCTAATGATGCAAAGAAACAAATAATCTCTATCCATTATGCTTTTAGCCTTTCCAAGATAAGTGTCCTTCCTTCTTACATACTTATAAGGGTAAAAGACAAAAAGAGAATCATGCTGTCCATTGACTAGAATGTTTCCTTGTGCCAAATAAACACAGCTAATTTTGAAGTTTAAACCTGAAGTGAAGACTCAGCTAATAACACAACTTGGAATTCAAGTAACTTAGGAAATACCCACTTTACGATATTCCAACGGCTTTCTGAGAACATTGTCACCAGCTGTACCGTTGGATAAACTCTAATTCTTTTGGAGACTACGAGGGAAAACTGGAGCCGATCTGCCTCCAAGGGGCAGGATTCCGTTATGTTCAACACTGTGTCCTCGGGGTCTTAGCGATTGCTTAATTGGAAACCTAAAATAAACTTGAAGATCTTCGTCTTGAAGTTTGAAGATGGTAAATGAAGTAAACAACATTGGCACAAATGGGCTACGGAAAACCAAAATGGCCCTTGAAACCTGCCTTGTGGATTGCTGAAACTGAAATGGATGTTAGAGAGTATTTAGTATATTCCCTTTATTCTTACCCAGAGAGAAACTGATGCTTAACAAGGAGGTAAGTGACTTATGAAAGGTCTCACATGTCAGAGGGGTAAAGTCTGGCTCTATTAGAGCTGCAGGGTTATGCTTCTCCAGGTTTTACTCTTTTGTCCTAAACGGACTTTCCCTGGGTGCCACGAACACCAGTGTTGCCGGCCTGGCCTGCCCTTGATTTAGATACCATGCAGGGCCCTGAAGCTTTCATCTCCTCCGCTCCCTTCCCAATCCAACAACTAGATCAAGGTGATTTTAGGAGCAAAGGAAAAGCACCACTCTCTCTTCTCCCTCAAGATACCTCCCTGTCAGCAAGTGCTTATGAAAGTAGCAGTCCTCTCTGAACTCATTGACATGGTTCACTTGGGAACAAAATGTGTACATGGATAAGTTCTACTGAACAGTTTGGATTATTAGACACTTTAAGCCATATTTGAAAGTCAAAGTTTAAGCCTAAATATACACATTACGATTCTTATTTCTCTCCTGCCATGGGTGAGATAATCATGACAAGTCCCGATAGGGCCCCTGGGTGCTCAGTCAGTTAAGCATCTGCCTTCAGCTCAAGTCATGATCTCACGGTCCTGGGATTGAGACCCACGTCAGGCTCCCTGCTCAACAGTGAGTCTGCCTCTCCTTCTCCCTTTCCCCCCACCCCTGGCTCATACTCTCTGTGTCTCACAAATGAATAAATACAATCTTAAAAAAAAAAAAAGTCCCTATAAACAGATTGATTCCTATTTCTTTTCTTCATCACCCAAAATGAAATAGCCAAAAAATAAAATTGTGAGACATATCACATACAACCAGCAGAAAAGAACTTTTAAATCTCCTTTTGTTATAAAAGTACTGATTTTATATTTTGTTTGACTATTAATGTTAAAAATAGCTGCTATTCTACCAGTATGATGTGAAGAGGGCCTGTCATGAATTAACCAGGTGAGGGATCTTCTTCATTTTTCTCAACTCCATTCAATGTCTGTTTCAAGCTCCATTCTGTGCAGTGGTGGATGTAGTAATTCAATCAACTCAATGTAAACTCAGTTAATTTAGGGTTAATTTGACTGGTATTTTGTTTCACCTGCAACTTTGAGATTTTTCTTGATTCTCACTTCCCTTCACTCTTATATTAAAGTTCCAAGGGGTTTTTATAGAATGATAACTTAATACTCTGGGGATCTAAGGAACAGCATGGTGACTAAACTATAACGTATCATGTACTTGGTCATTTTATTCCCTTTTCTTGTCTAAGAATTTAGTTCCAATGAACATTCCAGAAAACTTTTTTTTTTCATCTTAGGAAAAAAGATACATTCCATAGGAGAGGGAAAAAAATCTCTCTTCCTTGTCATTTTGAGTACAAATAAACTTGCTAATTTTGGAATTATTGGAATTATTTGGGATAATTGGAACTTGCTTGGAGATCTTAGTGTTCTTAACACTGCCACCACAGCAAAATGCTAATTATGTGAAGGGTGTGTTAACTACCCTTATTGTGGCAATTGTTTCACAATGTATACATGTATTAAATCATCACATTATATGCCTTAAATACACACAGTGTGGTATGTCAATCATATCTCAATAAGACCTGGAATTATTTTTTAAAGCTTAATGTAATCATCACCCTCTACACTTAAATGTGCTGAATTCTCTATATTAGATTTCTGTTCCCATGTAACAAATTATCACAAATGAGATCTTTAAAGAACACCCACTTATTATTACAGTTCTATAGATCAGAAGCCCAGGTGCCTCAGCTGAGTTCTCTTTTCTCAGGTCTTCGCAGGACAAAATCAAGGTATCAGCCAGATAAGGCTCTTATCTGGGGGCTCTGGAGAAGAATCCATTCTCCAGCCCATTCAGGTTTTTGGCAGAATCCAGTTCCTTGTTGCTGCAGGACGGAAGGCCCCATTTCCTTGCTGGCTGCGGACCAGGAGTCACTCTCTCTTATCTCCCAGAGTCACTTTCCAGTCCTTGCTCATGGCCTCACCCATCTTCAAGCCAGCAAGGGTACATTCTGCTTCGAATCTGCCTGACTCACCCTTCTGCTAGCTGCTAAAGAAAGCTCTCGGCTTCCGAAGGACCCATGTGATCAGACGAGGTCAGGTAATTTATTCTTGGGAGAGATACAAAAACCAAAGTGCTTGAAATGGCTGCTCAGAACAAGTATTCCTAGAGAGAGGGGCAAATACTCACAGTGGGGCAAGTACTCACAGTGAAACTCTAAAGTACCTTGAAGACTCTTCTTTTGTCATTTTTACAGAGTTTGTCTCCTTCTTGGTTCCTTCCTGCTTTGGGAGAGATGTTGCTTCTGAGCCCACCCACTCTCTGGGTGTAACTCACAGTTACACCTTCAAGACGTTCCCTAGTGCGTCCAGTAAAACTGGGTGAATCAAGGCTGAAATTCTCTTGCTCTTTGTCTTCTTTCTCTTGCTCTTTGTCTTCATGTGTCATGATTTTTATTTAATGCTGAAAGCTACCGATAATATGTGATTGAGATCCAGCATTGTGCTATCTTTCATTGGAGAGTTTTGACTTTTATTTCACCAAACAGTTCAAATTTTTGATGCGTCATCCCAAATGTGCATTAGCTTGGTTTTAAAATTTTGTTGGTTTGAATCTGGGGAAAGTTAAAATTTTTTTCTCAAAACTCTCCAATTCAGTAGGACTCAATTTCTAAACTTCCTGCCTGGAGACTTTGCTAGGGCTTTACGCTTTGCTAATGTGGGTTTTGAGCAGGTCTTCTTCTAGCATGTGGTCCTTATTTCTAAGGCAGTCTCTCTGGTATATCAGTTGGAGGCCAGGTCTTCTACTAAGGTGTTAGCATTCTATCTCTACCCTGGCAAGACGAGAGCTTCAGTACGGCTGGTATCTTAGCACCACTCAGCCTCTAGTGTCTTCATTCGAGTCCCAAGTTCTGAGATCCAGTAACCCTCAGGAGATTTCCGCTGCTGGTACACAATCCAGGACTCAGACATCGACACACAAGAGACTCCTGTTTGGAGTTCTGTGAGTCTCCGCACAGTTAAATCTTCAGTAGTCCTCCCTAAAGATTCTACCTGCTTCATCTGGCCCATACTCTGGTCTCTACCTCCTGGCAGCAGCCCTCTTCCTATACTTGGATAGTGGTCCCTTTGCTAAGAACTGGGTGATTATGAGACTTCTCTTGTTTGTTTTTCTTCTGTCAGGAACCAAAGTTCACAACCATTTTGTGATCCAAACCTGAAAACTCTTATTTTGTATATTTTTCCATTGCTCTGTTTGTTTACAAATAGAGAGCTAGTCCAAAACCAGTTATTCAATCTTGTTGGAAGTAGAACTCAAACGGATGCATTCTTATAGGAATAATTTAATCCCTAGGGACTCTATCCTTCTTAGGCAAAAAAATGAGAGACCTTACCTCTAAGTACTTCTTGTTTTAAATATCTTGCTGAAATGCAATAGATACTTCAGGGTTGTTCAGGTATGAAGGTGTCAACTTGATATTTTAGTCAATCTCTCCAAATGCAATGATTTTCAAATTATTGGGTTTTTAAGTCCTTATTGGCAGCTCCTGAGTTATAAAGCAATATTTGCTTTAATATTAAAGAGTACTGCCCAGTTACCCACCAATTCAGCAAATCCTTATTGACTATAAGTATGTCTCGAGAACTATGATGGTTTGTATAATGCATAGTTTTTACTCCTAGTTTTTAATACTCTCCTCTTTAATATCATTTTGTATATTATAAACAAATATGCCTCTTACATTCCTCAGTGTTCACTTTTATATATTCTTGGGTATTCATTACCTAAAACATCATTTATTGTCCACTAAAGATGTACCAGACACTGCTGCCTGCTGTGAATGTAATGAATGACTGAGACCTAATACCTACCTCTAAGGAGCTGTGTCTATTAAAAAGACTAAGGCATATGAATAGTAAAAGTTTGCTAATAAGACTGTGCCCAAAATATTTGGGGGCTACAGATGAAAGTGATTAACTCTGCCAGAGGCTTCTGATGTAAGTTCCTGGAAAGGGTCGACTTTAAGCTGGCAGACTAGTGGAGGAAAGGCAGTCCAGGCTAAGGAGCTTAACCTTGATCGCAGTACTGACTGGCTAAGAGATCACTGGCAGCTGTGTATACTTCTCTTGGATTCGGTTTGTACTCTTTCCTCGGCTTCACTTTCCTCTCTTCTAAAATGGGATGGTCGTGGTGCCTGGGTGGCTCAGTCGTTAAGCATCTGCCTTCAGCTCAGGACTTGATCCCAGGGTCCTGGGATTGAGCCCCAGATTGGACTGCAGGTCCATGGGAAGCCTTTTCTCCCTTTCCCGCTTCCCCTGCTTGTGTTCCCTCTCTCACTGCATCTCTCTCTGTCAAAAAAATAAATAAAATCTTCAAAAAAATAAAATGGGGTGATAATATTGACTTTTCTGTTTCATTGTGAAGATTAGAAATCTGAAGTTTAGAAATGTTTATGTATGGCTAAAAATGATATTCACCATCATTTTGTAACACACAGTGACTATTTTGCTGTCGACACATGCATCTTTCCCTATAGTGTGGGAATTTTTCTCTGCGCATTCTCGTTTGTAATATGTTTCCATATAAACTGTGCATGAATTATTCGAATCTTAGGAAACGAAAAAAATCAGCAAGAATAACATTAAATTTTGTACTGTGTTAATTCAGGAATTCCACTAGCATTTTGCAGTTTCAGAATACCAATGTATATTTCTATCCTTCTTCAACATTGTTATAAGTAAAGGAGTTTGTACTGAAATTTTCTAAAACCCGGAGGGAACTTAGCACTTGTCTTATGGGTTATGTAATAACATGTACTGCTTGTCCTTTTTTCAGAAAAATCCAGTCTATTGTTATGAATTTGTCACACTATTTTTAACAAATCAATGTTTCTTCCCTAAATTTCCTGTTTCTGAATTTCTATAATCACTTTTTTTCTCTTTCTATGTCATGTTTCATTACTATTTTTCTTCAAAATATCTCTTCAATTAAGAATTTTTTTAGAGGCTGTCAATTGTTTATTGTTTTTATTATGTAATCACCCTTACTAACGAACGAATAAATACAATAAACATTACCCATTTCAAGTGCACAGTTTGGAGTTTTTACAAGTGATCCTAGCTCAGTAATTTCTAGAGCTCTCACAATGCTGGCAGTGTTTGAATTCCAACTAGCAGAATATAGAGTCCTTATGAGACACCAAGGCTCAGTAGAAACCCAGAAGAATCTGTGTCTTAGCAGAACAAAAACAGGCCAGAATAAAAGTATTCTACCCTAATAAAGCTTAAAAACCATCTTCAGAAGGCTCAGGCTAGTCTTAACTGGTAGAATAAAGTTTAACACTTTCTGAAAGAAGTCCACAAAATCTAGTACTCAACAACATAAAATTCACAATGTCTATCACCCAATCGAAAATAGTTTGGGGGGAACAGAAAAACAAGACCATAATCAGGAGAAAACTTATTAAATAAAAACACTCACAAATGACGGAGTGATAGAATAATCATGCAAAGACATTAAAAGAGCCATCAAAAATGTGTTAAAGGTTTAAAAGAAAACATGATAATAATGAGAGAAATAGGAGCTGTAAAAAAGAACTAAATAAAAGTTCTAGAGGCAAGAAATATCTAAAATGAAACAAAATAAACGTATGGGATTAACAGCAGATTAGAAACTTGAGAAGAAAAATCAGTGGACCTGAAATCATAATATAAATTATCCAAAATGAAGTACATGGAGGAAAAAAAGATTTTTAAAAAAAGTTACTAGCTTATTAGCAACCTGTAGTACAGTACCAAGAGTAGTAACATGTATATAATAGAAGCCCAGAAGGAGGGAGTGGATATAATTTTTAAAATTAATGTCTAAATTGCTTTTTTAAATTTTTATTCCCAAGCAGAATAAATGCAAAGAAAACCACACCAGTTTACATCATAATCAAATTTCTGAAACCAGTGGTAAATAAAACAAAACAACCAGTTGTGGGAGAGGAGAGAGACATCACAGAGAGGAAAAAGGACACATCACATGCAGAATAACATAGACAAGAACCTCTTCGGAATCCTCATTTGTAACTATGTGACCCAGAAAACAAGAAACAAGCCTTTTAAAGTGCTGGAAAGAGGACTGAGAGTGGAAATCTCTTCAAAATGGGCTGCTACACCTAGAAAAAAATTCCTTCAAAAATGATAGCGAGTAACTTGTCTAATCATGAAAAAAATCATCAGATAAACCCAGATTGAAGGATATCTGGTCAATATTTTTTAAGACTGTCAATGTCATGATAAACAAGGGATGAATGAAAAGCTGTCACAGACCAGAGGCCATTGAAAAGACATGGCGACCAGCTCTAGAAATTACTAAGCTAGGATCTCTTTCTCTATGTGTGTCTCTCCCTGTGCCTTTCTTGCTCTTCTCTGATCCTTCGCATTGTAAGTTCCAGTAGCCTGGGCTTCCTCAAATTTAACCTCCATTTCCTCAACTTAGTTTAGAAGCCATTATCCTGGACCATGATCAAGAAATTGCACAGTTGGAAATCCAGGTCAATAATAGAAATACTTTCTTTACTTTCTGTTTCTCAGATATCTTAGTCTTATACTACCTATAATCTAATGTAAAAAACATGTGTTTCTTTTACAGAGCAAGTGCTTTGTTTTGTTTTTTAGCTTTTTCGTGGTAAGAAGAGGAGTCTAGTTCCATTTAATCCCAGGGCTGGAAGCAGAAATTTATCCCTCTTATTTATACTCTCTCCATTATCAAAAGCCTAAATTCTAATTACTTAAAACCTGTATTCCTTCAGTGGCCATTGAAATGGTCACCTTGACCATCTAGCCTCCACTTCCCTCCCCAGAGCATCCTCCAGACTATTGTCAGATTAATCTCCCATTAGTACACCTTTCTTCACACCATTCCACTTAAAAAAAATGTTATTGATTTCCTCTCACCCATCACATTTAATAAAATATGAAAGGTTTTGTGTCTGGATTTTAACGTAGGTGCTAATTGGCTCTTCCCAAGCATATTTCTTTCTACTTCCTATGTGCGCTAACTACTCTAGAACAATTGGTCAGTTTACTATCCTGATGGACACCATATACACTCTGGCTTCATTCAGAGCTTCTTAATTTTTCTTTTCATTTATCTAACTCTGCTTAGTTTTTAAGGCTCAACTACTTTCTCTTTGTGCAGGATCCTGTTATATTGTCAAGAAATTTTTTCCTTCCATGTTACAGGAGAGAATGCCCTGGTCCTTGGGTCTCATGCATAGCAATTTTATTAGAGTCTCTCATGCTTAGGTATGACCCAGGAGGATAAAAGTCTACAGGTCCATGAGATTCTGCCTCCCTGCCAGAGGATTTGAACAATTCTCTCAGCAAAGATGATTCCTTCCTTATTAGAAATTCTCATTCTGGGCACCTGGGTGGCTCAGTGGGTTAAAGCCTCTGCCTTTGGCTCAGGTCATGATCTCAGGGTCCTGGGATCGGGCCCCACACTGGGCTCTCTGCTCAGCAGGGAGCCTGCTTCCTCCTCTCTCTCTGCCTGCCTCTCTGCCTCCTTGTGACTCTCCCTCTGTCAAATAAATAAATAAAATCTTTAAAAAAACCCGGAAATTCTCATTCAAGCTGATAAGAGAATGAAATTTACTCCATAACATTTTTTATATAAATAGGTATTATCAAACATAGTACCTACTGTGGATTAGCCTTATTTAGATATCATAGCTTATCATCAAAAAAGTTACACTCTAAACTAAAATACAGGTCTTTTTTTTGTCTTTTTATAATTAAAATATAGGTTTCAAGACACACGGAGCAGTTAGAGAACAAGAAAAGAGAGTCTACAAATGAACATACGTATATGAACATATGTGAAGACTATACATGTATTCTTCCAAAAATGGAGTATCTTGGATTTTATCTAAAAGTCTGGGTTCATGCAAATATTTGAACCTTGTGCATCAAAGAAACCTGATTCCAATTTTGGCAAGACATGGTCATCTATGGTTTCAAGAGCTTTCTGTAGCAAGTCATGACAGAAATACCGCAGGGGCAGCTCTTTTTTTTTTTTAATTTAAGATTTTATTTATTTATTTGACAGAGAGAGATTACAAGTAGGCAGAGAGGCAGGCAGAGAGGGAGGGGGGGAAGCAGGCTCCCAGCCCCAGTGTGGGGCTCGATCCCAGGACCCTGAGATCATGACCTGAGCCGAAGGCAGAGGCTTTAACCCACTGAGCCACCCAGGCGCCCATGGGGCAGCTCTTCTTGTCCCAGTGCACATGGTATTTGGAATTGAGGAGATACAAGAAAAATAAACAGAGAGGAGTGCGCATGTGCAAGCAACCACACGAAACATTGACTCTTTTGAAGGTTTCCAGAGAAGGCTATGGAAGAGTTGAGAAGCTCCTTCTCCTCAGTCACTGTGAAGAGACTGAAGTAAGAGCTGCTGTCATTTAGTCCCCAGGCCCCTCTGATTGGTGTTTGGTGCTCTCATGGTTGCTGGGTGGGTTTTCCCCAAACTAGTGCTTTCTTCTTTGAAAATTCTGGTTTCAAAGATTGCCATAAAATTTAAATTGTATTCCAAATAGTTTTCCCCCTCTGGTGGCAATAACACTACCATTTTATACTGTATACATGTACACTGGGTGTTAATTCATGGGTATTTCGCATGTATACATGTGTGCATGCCTCTGTGTGTGTGTATGTGTTAAGAATCAATCACTAGCTTTCATGAAGAAAGGAATGTTGCCAAGTAAATATGCATATAAATTTCTATTTATTGAAAATGTAACTATTATAGCAACATTAAAAAATCAATGTTTGTCCAATTATTTTCTGCAGGCAGTATCGTGCATTGCAGCCTAGTTTCTCATTAGATTAAATCAAACTGTTCTTAAATGCCATTTTACCAGCTGTTACTGGATAAAGGGTGAACAGAACAGTTTGTAGTGGCAAATATATAGCTCTCCGGCCAGTGTCCTTGCCAACATTGCTACCAGCTGTATATATTGTTTATAAAAAACAAATGCCCTTAGTGGTTTTTCTTAAATTTTATTGAAGTGTGTTTTTTTTTCAGGTTATTTTACATGTTTCTTGGACAGAAAAATGTTGCCAAAGCCTGTAAAATCAGTCAAATTCAAATCATAATTGCAAGCACTTTCGGCTTTAATTTAGAGTAAAATGCAAGAATTCGATCAGTAAAAGCTAGATGCGTCAAAATAGTCAACTAGATTTCCCAGTTCCCCCAGATAGATCCGTACATAGCAGCTTTTAAAAAATATTCTGCATTTCTAATCATGTAAACTGGGATCTAATCAAACAGTTAATAGCCCAAACTTCTTAAACACCTTCCCAATGTGATATGGAAAGGACAAAAGGCCCAAATTTTTGCCTTTTTTCCAAATTTTAAATAATTTTTCTTAATTTGAGTCAAACCTTTTTTCCTTACAGATAAGAAATGAAAAGTCACAGAGGCTGAAGAGTCTGGCCAAGATTATACAATCACTTATTAGTAGGCAGGACCTTCAGATCACATAAATTCCAAAGATACCATTTATATTATGCAAATGGACTTGATTATTGGAGGTATAGACTACAGCATCTGACTTCAATTCTAATTCACTTTGCTATATCCTGTTAAGCAACAAAGTTTTTAAAAGTTATAAAGCACATGGGAAATACTAAATGTTAACATTCTAAACTGTAACAAAAATGAAGTTTAAGTATTGATTTTTATAAAGACATCACGAAGAGCATTTAGATTTCCATCAACCAATAAATCATCCTAAGTATGTAAGTATATATTGGGTGATATAAAAGACTAATTATTCCCTCATCTTATTATCAGCCTCCTCTTATTTTTTCTTACCATCCTCCTCTAACATCTAACATTTTAGTTTCTCTATGAACAAGCACACACCCCCCCACACACACACATTATTATTTTGGGAAATATATGAAAGTGTTTGCTTAGCTAAATAGAAAGTTAGTTTATAGTGCCCGCCTTCACTGGGTTAATTCTCAGCTTAATAGTTAGATATCTTTTCAACACATTGAAATCACTGTTCCTTCTGTACTTCGCCATGAATTTCACTACACACCTGAACCCTGAATTAAACCATTCTGATTATTAGGTTGAGAATTTTTGGAGAAAACAGAAACAAGGAAAATAACCAATGTGTCTGCCAAAGTTGTTGTATATCAATATTCAGTTGGAACTGAGTAATGGCTGCCCTGCCCACCGAGGCTTACCTTTACCAGAATTGCCCCACTCCTTACTGTCTTATGCCAGTGCACTTCAGGCACTCGCTTAACTGACGGACCATGGATAACTACATCTGAAACCCCTGGGAAATATTCAGAGTGGCTGGAAACGTTTCCTCAAGAGCCAGAGTTGAAACATAAAATAGTACATCCTTTGTGGCTCTTGAGAAGGTCATATTTGAACACATCCATAATGTATTCTTTTAAGGCTGTTCCAACCAAACATTTTATTTTCTAACTTAAAAAACTTCAGGGGCTCTCAAATTGCTCTTTAGGATTCTACGTAACTTATAAAGAAGATGTGGTATATATATACAATGGAATATTATGCAGCTATCAAAAGAAACGAAATCTTGCCATTCGCAACGACATGGATGGAACTGGAGGGTATTATGCTGAGCGAAATAAGTCAATCAGAGAAAGACAATTATCATATGATCTCTCTGATATGAGGAACTTGAGGGGCAGGGTGGGGGGCTGTGGGGGGTAAGGAGGGAAAAATAATGAAACAAGATGGGATGGGGAAGGAGACAAACCATAAGAGACTTCTAATCTCATAAAACAAACTGAGGGTTACTGGGGGGTGGGAGGGTAGGGATAGGGTGGATGGGTTATGGACATTGGGGAGGGTTTGTGCTTTGGTGAGGGCTGTGAAAGATGTAAGCCTGATGATTCACAGACCTGTACCCCTTGGGCAAATAATAAAAATAAATTAAAAAAAAAAAAAAAAAAGGATTCTACGTAACTTGCCAGTGTGATCTCTTACCACTGACACTCACTGTCCTTCCACAGCTCTTGCACAAAACTAAACTGGATGACTTTTATCTGTAGGGCACAGGAAAGCCGTGTCTATGTCTTTTTCACCATTTTATCCCCAGTGCCTAGCAAGGCCCTGGAAAAATAAGGCAATCTGATAATTTAGTAAATGAAATATGGATGAATTAATTGAAAGGATTTTGAGTATGCATGGTTTGCTGGGCGAGAGTGGATGGCTGGTTAATGTTCCCCCAAGTCTGCAATGAGGAGCAAAGAGCCAGAAAAAAATGTTCTGTTATTCCTCCTGTCCTACTTTGGCCTAGGTCCTTGTATACTTTGTCTCAGTATAGTAACTGCAATAAGAGTCAGGCCTTGATGAAGCTTTTATCTTATCTGGTTATTGAAACTACCTGTCTCCAAAAGCTACAGTTTCCATTTTTCATCTTTGCTTTATTCTGGAGATCCATCTGCAGCAAGGTACTCATTGACAATGGCAGCACCTCTATCTGGGCTTTAGCCTGTAGGGTTGGCTCCCATTTGTTTCCCTGATCCTGCTTCCCCAACTGGACCCAGTCCTTTTGCTCCTTCCTTGGTTCTCTCCTGTCTGTCAGGTATTGGGCAATTTGCTTCCTTACAAGTATCAGTTTGGTCATTGTCATTTTTTGGTCCCTGAATACTTCCTTACACCACACCCCTTAACCCCATGCCTCACCATACCTCTGACTGAGTGTCAAGGCAACACCCTCCTTGCCTTGGAGAGAAGCATAAGGACAATCCTACCCAAAACTTCCTATCCTCATTTGCCCTTAAGTTCTTTTGCTCTCCTCAATCTTCCACATCCTTTTCCAACCAGTTCTATTTCTTTTTACCAGTTTTTCCATTGATTTAGGGGTAGATTTGTAAATTCACCATTTGCAAGTTTAAATTTGAGTTTTTCATTTTGATGCTAATAAAAGAATTAACATAAGTATGCTTTGGATTATTTGGATGACCACCTTTTAACTACGTTACTATGTTACTGCTGAACTGTATTGATGTCCACATTTCAGTTTGGCTTTACTGTACACAAATAGCACTGCTTTAGTGACCCCAGGTTAATGCAAAATAACAAAGGCAGAATAAATATGTAAATGATATGGACAAGTCAAATGAGTCTAAATAAACATCACAGACAGGATGCCATGTAAATAAATATTTTTGCAGTAATTTATATAAACACAAGTGTTGGGAAAACTGAGTCATCACAACAAAATAAATACTAGTATAAGCACAATGAACTAAAAATATTTTTTGTGGTAGCAACTGGCATCAGGTGACTTAATATTTTGGTTTTGGAAAACAACATCACTTGTCACGTAAAATTGTTAATTTGAACTGTTTGGTCAGGTAGACTTTGTATTTCATTTCTAAATTTAATTTGCCTTTTTGTAAGAGTTGTGTATGGATATGATTTATGGATAGCTTCATATTTGAAGATATTTAAGTAAAATAATAATAAACATGAGATTGGGAGTCCATGAAAAAAAAAAGAAATTTGGTGCAACATTGACTTCCTCACATGAATTTCATCACTGTTGCTCCTTCTTGAAGCCTTTTCTTGGAAGACTTATCTCCAATTATGGAATGCAATTAAGTTCACTAATTCATCTGTGACAAGAATAAAAGAAAGACACCAAATCACAAATGTTTGTAATCTGCTACCTCTCCTTACCTGCCAAAGGAAATTCTTGGTCCTCCACTCCACTCCCTACTCCAAACTCCCCAGCTGGACTTCCAAAAACAAAAAAAGTGAGGCTCTACCAGGTAATATAAAAATTGGAAAGCCAAAAGAATAAGAAATCTTTGATGAGTTTTTTTTATTTAACAATGAAAATAACCCTGAAAGCAAAGCTGGGAAAAAACACTACAAGAAAAGAAAACTACAGGTCAATATCCTTTATGAAGACTGGTGCAAAGTCCTTAACAAAATACTAGCATGACAAATTCAACAGTATATTAAAAGAAAGATTATATACCATGAGGAAGTGAGATTTATTCATGGAATGCAAGGATGGTTCAACATACAAATATCAGTCAATGCAATACAACACTGTATAAAAGAAAAATTAATCATCTCAATGGATGAAGATAAAGAATTTGCCAAAATCCAATACTTTCTCATGATAAAAACACTCAAAAAACTAAGAATAGAAGGAAACTACCTTAACATAACAAAGGCATATATGAAAAACCCACAGCCAACACTATACCTAATGGTGAAAGACTTTGAGACTAAGTCAGGAACAAGGCAAGGATGCCTGCTTTTGCCACTTCTACATAATGTAGTATTGGAAGTCCTTGCCAGAACACTTTGCAAGAAGAAGGAATAAGAGGAAACCAAATTGGGAAGAAAAGTACAATTATTTCTGTTCACAGATGAACATCTTAATGATGTCAATCCTACTCAAAGCAATTGAAAGATTTAATGCAATCCTAAGCAAAATTCCAATGACATTTTTGCAGAAATAGAAAATTCTATCCTAAAATTTTCATGGAATCTCAAGGGACCCTTCACAGCCAAGACAATCTTGAAAAAGAAAAAGTTGGACATCTCATATTTCCTGATTACTACAAAGCTACTATACCTAAAACTGTAGTACTGGCATAAGGACAGACAGACTGATGGGATAAGAAAGAGAACCCAGAAACAGACTGTTGTATATATGGACAAATGATTTTCAATGGAAGAACTATGACAACTCAGTGGTAAAAGGATCATCTTTTTACCAAATGGTGTTGGGAAAATGGAATATCCAGGTGCAAAATAATGAAGTTGGAGTCTTCGCACCAATAGCTAGTATTGAAAACAAAACAAAACAAAACAAAACAAAACAAAAAACCAGAAAAGAGTAAGAGCTGGTGAGGATGTAGCTAAATTGAAACCCTTGTGTACTATTGGTGAAATGTAAAATGCTACAGCTGCTGTGAAAACCAGTATGATGGGTGATGAGTATTAAGTAGGGCACTTGTGATGAGTACTGGGTGTTCTTTGTAAGTGATGAATCACAAATTCTACTCTGAAACCATTATTATACTATATGTTAACTAACTAGAATGCAAATAATTATTTTAAAAAGAAAAACAGTCTGGCAGTTTCTCAAAAAATAAAGTTACCATAATATATGCAATTGAACTTCTGAGTATCTACACAACAGAACTGAAAGCAAGTTTCAAAAAGATATTTGTATATCTATGTTCATAATGGCATGAACAGATGAATGGAAAAATGAAATGAAGCATATACATATAGTGCAATATTATGCAGCATTCAGAAGGAAGGAAATTTTGACATAGGGATGAAGCTTGGAGACATTATGCTAGATGAAAGACAAGGGATTTAAGGAGATGGGCAGTCTGGATTTGAATGTAAATTTTAGGGAGGGGTTTGAAAATGGAGGAGAGAGATTAGGAAGTGAGGAATGTTCACTGTCCATGTAGAAAATATTAAGAATATTCATTTGACAGAGAGAGAGAGAGAGAGATCACAAGCAGGCAGAGAGGCAGGCAGAGAGAGAGGAGGAAGCAAGCTTCCTGCTGAGCAGAGAGCCCAATGCAGGACTCGATCCCAGGATCATGACCTGAGCCAAAGGCAGAGGCTTAACCCACTGAGCCACCCAGGCACCTGAGAAACTCTTTTTAAATGAGAATCCATGCAAACCGGTGTGTTTATACACTTGTTTGTTCAACATTTATTAAGAACCTCCTATACCTTAAGATAACTTAGATATTAGAGGTCTAGATATAGGACATATATTAACTAATGAGTGTTTATTCTTGTTTTCTAAAATAAGTGTAGACTTGTGCATATCCTTCTTTGAACTGACTTCATCCAGATTATCCCCAAATATATTTGTAGATTTTACTTAAGCATTATATCTTTTCATATTTGATTTGCTTACTTAGGAAAACAATTGCAACATTGAAAAACAAGAATGACCTCTTGTAGTGCAGAAAAGCTATTCTATTTGAAAGATCCTATTTTTAGAATAACAAATGAACAGAGAGAATGAAAAAGGGCAGAATAAACATTTCATTTGACAATCTGTCACATACAAAATCGAGCAGCAAGGCTGTGTGTGATGAACAGACCAACCCTCTACATATGGACGAAACAATCATTTCTCCTCGAATGCCCTTGCTTTTTTTCTTCTTCCCCAATTCTCTGAAAGTCTACAAACACAGAGCATATCAGCGTGAATAGAGGGGAAAATGAGGACATGGAAAATTCAAGAGCAAATGTGTAAATTTAATTTACCACTGAAGAATATAAGAAATGTGTATAGATAGCTTAAAATTATGTTTTCATCCACTTAGGATAACAAGAGTTTTCAGCTTTCTATTGAAATAAGTTCAAGAGGAGAAGCTTCTTTTTATTCAAAACATTTCAAGTTAAAATTCAATTGAAATATCAAATTAGCTTTCTTCTCAGGGAAACACCCAAATTCATCTATTCTTCTTTAAAGATTTTTTTTTCAAGAAGAAAGAAATTTCTTCTGATGAACATCCTACAAATGTTTGATTGATGCTATCAAAAAATGCCTGATCTCTTTCAGCCTTCTGAAACCCTGGCTCCACTCAGCAAAACTTTTGTCTTTGGACAGCTCTCTCATTTCCATTTGCTTTTATGACTCCATCAGCCTTCTCAAGACCACTGCCTGGGAGCTTGTACTCCATTCCTCTCCCGCAAATGAACTCAACAGTTTATTGCCACAGCATTTTGCCTAATTGCATACATTTCAACACATCCTTATTCTCTTTACAAAAGTGCTTAAACTCATCACATATCCATTTCTGGGATGATACAGGGTGGCCCACGAATTGACTAGTATTAACAATAATAGCTGCATTAGAGTTCTCTAGGGAAACCGAACCAATAAGGTATATGGATAGAGACAGATCCAGAGATAGAGATGTAGGAGAGGAGATTTATAATAGCAGTGGGCTTATGCAATTATAAAAACCAAGAAGTCCCATGATCTGATACCTGCAAACTGCTGGAGACCCAAGAAAATTATTCAATCCCAGTCCAAAGGCTTGAGAATTTGGGGCTGATTGTCTTAAGTTTTGGTCAAGTTCAAAAGCCCCAGAACCAGGAGCTCTGGTGTCCAAAAGCTGGAGAAGATGAATGTCTTGCACCAAGAGAGAAGGAATTCTCCCTTCCTCTGCCATTTTGTTCTATACAGGTCCCCACTGACACACTCTCAAATAATGTTTACAAATTTCTGGGGCATTCTTTAGCCCAGTCTAATTGACATATGAAGTTAACTATGCCAATAGTTAATGGAGTGCATTATGTGTAGAGCAGTGCATTTACTCTTCTACATTTGGGGAAGCACCATAGTCCAGTGGTTAATGATCCAGACTCTGGATTCAAACTGGTTTGAAATCCTGACCACCTATTCCCTGCCACTTATTAGTATGTAACCTGGGAAAACTAGTTCACCCCTCAGTGCCTCAGTTTCCTCCTCTGTAAATAATACTACCTATCTCTTAGGGCTCTTGTGTGGATGAGGTGATCTATTAGTAGTGCTTGCTGTTTGCTAAATAAAAATATATTTACATGGATTACATTTTTCACATCTTAAAGTGTTTGAAATAAATACTTAATAAAATTTAGTTCTTATTAATCTGTGTTTAGATATATTCTTTTTTTATACTATTAATGTGGTTGATAACTGAGAAACAGAGCACTGACATCAAGAGTGAAGCTCAATGCCTAGAAGTCAGTCTGAACCAGAACATCCTTCAACCTTGGCCAATCACAGGGACGGATATTTCTATAACAGCCGGAGCAGGGGTGGGAGAGCTTTCTGGGAATGTGAGAATGAGTAGTGTCTCCTCAGGAATTTTTGCTGTTCTCCTTTTCTGCATAGTGGAACTTCCTCTGGCTCAGGCACTGTGGAGAAGAAACACAGTGGCAAATTCTGTGACCTGTCTTTACCTTTTCATGATAACCTTGGGGGGTCACAACACACGGTTTGAGAAATACTAGCTTAAGCTATATTTTCTCTGCTTGTTGATGAGTGTGTCATATGGGACAAAATCAAAGGCCATCCTGAGGTTGAGATATACTGCATTTATTGCTTTTCTGCTATCTACAGTGTGCCTTGCTCTGTCAGCAAAGGCTGTTAGATTGGTCTTTGATAATTTGCTCTTGTAACTCATGTTAGTTATTGGTCTGAGATCTTAGTGTTTACAAATTGATTTTCTGATGATATGCTCCAATATTTTTATACATACTGGAGTTAACATGTATTGGTTTATAATTTCTAACCCTTAAAAAATGTAAACGAATCTTTACAGAGATGTCTCGTATCCTTTAAGCATCTCTCTAACCTCTGCACGTTCTCAGGATAACTCAGCCAATTCCTTATTATACTGAAGGGTGATGGTCGTCAGCTTTGCTGAGAGAAGCACATACAAGTATTCTAGGTGATTGGACTTCACTGCTTGGACTTAATCTTGCTATTCTTCCTTTTTATTCCTCTTTTACTCCCTCTTTTTCTTCTCATCTTTCTACCCTCCCTCTTCTTTCCTTTAGTATACAAGTAAAAACAAAGGCCATGTAAAAAATTACCTGCTATGTACTTTCTTGAATTTTCTATCCCTCCCATAATGGAATCCTGCTAAGCCTCTCCCATTCCAAACCCACAAAGCAGTGCCACTCCTCTCAGTACCACTCAGAGGACAAAAGAACAGTCCTGGAAAGATCCAGAAACAAGCTAGAGCTAAGCATGTCTTACCTTTTTAACTTGGACCTATAGCAAAAAAAATACATCTATATTTATAAAATATGTATCATGTATTATATACATATATGTCTCTCAGAAAACACTCATACACACAAACTCGTATACATAACTGAAACAAAACGTTTACAAACAAAATGTAATTTTATTGCATGTGTTAGAGGCTATTTTCTATTCTATTCTATTTACATATAAGAAATATTGATCATGAGCTACTAAATTCATTTAAGAAGCTACCAACGGGTGGTGGTTTGCAGTTTGGAGAGCCCTGTCCTAGAGTTGCCTACACAAAAGAGTTGAGAATCAGCCAGTCTAGAACAACTTAAAGAGATGCAAGACAGTAAAAAAGAGGTCTTTTCTCTTTTCATGTAGTGTTTTTTTTGTGTATGTGTACATGCACACTATATTATAGTACACTGCTGATTAATTTCCTTGGCCGATAGTGCATCAGTCAACACATCACGATACTTGCCTAATAAATGCAATCACCATAAAAAAGCTCCTTTCATGCAGCCACAACCATTGCTAATATGGTTCTCCTGCTTAGGAAACACACACATAGAAAAAGATCCATCCTCCATATAAATTTTTCTGGTACCTATTAAAGGTACTGGGCAGGGGGAGTAGGGAGCTGGAAGGGGTTCTGCTTTGCAAAGTTCGGTTTCAAAGTCTAGAATTTGAATTTTTCCACAAACTGGACAATAAAAAAAATTGGATCCTCTTTTACTGACATGCAATATTAGTTCTTCCTTTCTTTTTTTTTTAATATTTTATTTATTTATTTGACAGAGAGAGATCACAAGTAGGCTGAGAGGCAGGCAGAGAGAGAGAGGAGGAAGCAGGCTCCTTGCCGAGCAGGGAGCCCGATGCGGGCCTCGATCCCAGGATCCTGAGATCATGACCTGAGCTGAAGGCAGAGGCTTTAACCCACTGAGCCACCCAGGCGCCCTTCCTTTCTTTTTTAAGAAAATAAGCTGGACTGGACTCTTAGATGAGTGATACATTTGTATCACTCGTAAATAGCATATTAGTGCACATTTAAATGTGTGTATCCCATTTGTGCTTTTGTTGCTTTATTTTCATGAAGAAACTGAAGTTACAAATCTGAGAACTTCCATAACTACCTTGGAAAGAAGGCATCGAAATTAAACATAACAATCGCGAACAATATTTTGAGTAGAAGGAGAGAGCTGAAGGGTTTGCGGTCCAAAGACAAATAAGAATGTAGGACTCAATCAGGTAGAAAGCAAACTGTGGGAAGTGAAGAAGTTGGAATCAAGTATTAGAGTAATTAGGTTGAACAGGAACAGCAAAACTCCAGGAGTGGGCTGGAAAAGATGTAGACATTAGATGTGGAAAATAGGAGTGATTTTAGCTGAAGAAATGAATGGGTCTAGGCTGGAACTAAGAGACATTTAGAAAAACATAGACATAGTCTTGGAGACTGAATCTGGGAGGAGCTAAGTCCTAGTGAGGACAGTGTCCAAGTAGAAGAGTCATATTTTGTAGCAGAGGAGGGAGTAGATGGCGGAAGGTGACTACTCAATTGGTTAGTTTCCTCTCGTTCAGAGTCGTGTCAAATCAGATAGCCTTTTCAATCGGCAAAATATAAGAAGTGAGAAACTCCATGGATTCTGGCTTTTTCAACAAATAATTTACAAAGGGGGACATATATCATGAAGGAGACGTAAGACATGTATCAACCAAAAGTAATCTGTGGACCTTGTTTGTATCTTAATTTGAGCAAATTATCTCAATAAAAAACTGTATGGGATTATTGGGGAGATTTTATGTCTCCAACATTTGATGATATTTAAGAAATTACCATGAAGTTTTGAGATGTGAAAATGGTATGTGGGTGTTATTTATAGAGTTATAATCTTTTAGCAATAAATGCTAACGTATTTAAGTGTGAAATTATTTGTCTGAGATATTCTTCAAAGTAAAGCAAGGTTACAAGCAGATTCAAGTATATGATAAGTATTGCAGGACCCAGGTAAACACAAGTGCTTGCTGAGCACCTGGCTTTGAAGCAGATGGGCCATGGAAGTTCTGATTCTGTGGTTAGGAAGAGAACCAATAGTACTCTGTGTATGAAACTATGATAACTTATCAGGGATCTTAATTCGTATCAATTTAAAACTTATTAATTATAATTTAAGTGTGCTTGAGAAAAAAAATCCTTTATGGGAGGATCTGACTAATATATCCTTTCTCTTGTTCTTTCTCTGCACCATCCTTTTCACCTCTACCACACACTGCACCATCAACTCTGTAAGTTCAAGTGCTGAGTTTTCCTCCAGCTCAAGGGCCATCTCTGCAGGAAACCATATATAGCTCCCCTATACGAAGGAGTCTCTATCTTGATGTCTTTTACGGCACTTCCATGCCCCACAAGATAGCATAGCTACATAGGTGTGTGTTCATAGCCTTTACTTAACCAGAAGCTTCTCGGGGACAAGGTCCATTCCAATCTGATACGTCTTTGTACCCAGCCAGTCCCCTGTGAGGCCCCCAGAAAGCCGCTCATAAATAAATAAATGTCTGCATATGAATAAATAAATACATTGAATCATGGCAAGTGCAAAATTTCCAAACAAAGAAAGGCAAAAGCAAAACAAGAGCATCGCTTTGGATTTCTGTAGTCTTCACAGATGAAGGGATTTTTCCAGACTTAATTAACAATAAAAACTTGATCAACTCATAACAGCAGCTAGTTTCAGTTGCAGCCTTTTCACAGAATATCCTCTTCCTTCCATAGCAGATCAACAGCCGTGTTTTGTAGAATGGTTGGCTCATAAGCTGTCAAAATTCAAACAGCTCTTCTGTACATAAAGCAAGATAAACTGAAGTTGGAATTGGCTATCCTGAAAGTTAAACTACTTCTCTAAAGACAGAATGCATGTTTACTGCTTCGTGAGCCTGTTGGCAGTTTCCCTAAAATGACCAACATTAGAGCCATGTAAACATTTTGAAGATTACACCACAGCCATTCTTGTCTTTTCTCTTCTGAAACGATTACTATAATGCGTTCATTATGGGAAAGCACGCCCTAACAATGCCTCACTGAATTTTAAGGGAGCAGTGGTTGAGAGAAATGCTGTGCGTCCAACAACTATTAAGAAATCAAGATGTAGAGACCAAAACTTATTTTCAAAGAAGTTAAGTTGCAGAAAGTCTCTGGGGGTATATACTGTTTGGGTTAGTTTATATCCTGCCACTAAATATTTTAATGGCTGGAGTAAAGGCTGTCAAGCATTTTTAAATTATTTAAGTTTTAAACAGCCGTATTTGAAAACAATAGAGGATGACCAAATTGGCACACCTTAAGTGAGGGATATTTGCCATAGGTTTTTTGAAGCTGTGGAAGTGTAATTATTGCTACTTTACTGGCATGAAAAAGAAAGAGAAATAATTTTTGTTTCTAGAAGTGAAATATGTTTCTATACCTGTTATAAACATTAGACACTGAACATTTTATTTATTCTCACAGTAGTCCCAATAGGTAGATAGATGTGGCAACTAGCTATCTCCTCCTCAAACTGTTTCCTTTGGGCAGGGACTAGGGTAAGACAAGGGAGGTGTCTAGGGAGGCAAAATGTAAGCAGGTGCTCACTCTCCAGTTCCTGCAGGTACCAGTCCTGCCCTTGAAGAGTCTGTACTTGCCTGACCTTGGGAACAAATGGCTCCTTAAACTTGCATCCGAGGTACCTCATTTGCTTCACCCTGGATCCAGCACTTTCCTTGCTGGGCAATTAGATAATCTTTCCTAGCCTCCCCAGTTAGGAGTCATCTTGGGACTGAATTCTGTCCAGTGGAATATAGATAGAAGTAGTGTTTGCCCTTTCTAGTCAAACCTACAAAATCTTCTAAAGTACCACCTTCTGTGTTTGTTTCTATCTACTAGTTGAGCAGGGAGGACTTCAAGGCTGTAGGGGAGGGCAAAGCACCAATATGGGAGGAAGTTGGGTCACTGCGTTGCCTCTTAGAGAACAAATGCTCAAGAGTGCTACCGAACCAGGGACACCCATGTTAGATTCCTAAGCGAGAGAAACAAAAACTTTTATCTTAAGGCCATAAAATTTGGTGGTTGTCTGTCAAGGATTTGGCTTACTTGGGTTTTTAGAGGTTTAATTCTCATTTTTCTACAGGAAATGAGGCTTGAAGGTTTTAAGTTAGGAACTAAAATGGCATTATTCCTTGCCATAAGTCACTTTTGGTAGGTAAACTTACAAAATGAAGCCTTGTTGTTTGGATTTGAACACTTGGCGGAGTCTCCTTCCTCCCCCTGCCCCCACATATATACAGATTACAGTACCTACTCTCCACACTGGATCATCAGATCCTGCCAATTTCTAGAAGCTTCCGGGCTCTGCTTTCCATTAGGTTCAGCCACAGATTGTAGCTCATGGAAGTTGATGTAATAATAAGGTGTCACAAAGAAATATTTCCTCTACTTCTTTATTGATCCCCAAATTTTACTGGGAGAAACTTATATTCAAACTATGAACCCATTATTATCTGCTACCCTTGCAAAAGAGAGCTTATTTAGAGATCCATAGTCTGCAATATAAACAGATAAACAGGATCTACTTGGGGTCTGTTTGCTTTTTTGCATAAAAGGCAAGCCAACTACAAGGAGCAACACAAAGGGAAAGGCAGACCCAAAGACACAGCCTGTAGAAATGTGTCATTGAATCCATCTACACTCTACTAACTCTCCAAGCAATGAGATCACTGATTTTCCTCACTTCAAAGCAAATCAGCAAGAAGAGATGTGGACTCAAAAATAAAATAATGAGAGATTTTTAAAAATTCTCCCTGGTTTTAAAAAATAGCTTTATGGCAGTTTGCCTCCCAATGTCTCCTAACTGGGAAATGTGGAAACATCTGCATTACTATGTCATTTCTTTTCCAACTTGATAAAGAATCAACTTAAAAATATTCAGTGTTGGCTTCCTTAATTTAAAAAGTGAAGTAATGCAGCCTAATGAAAAATTACCATATTTGCTTTTAGAAGACCATGGTATTTTTTTTGGTTCTTTTATTTATTTATTTATTTTTAAAGATTGTATTTATTTATTTGACAAAGAGAGAGAGAGTTCACAAGTAGGCAGAGAGGCAGGCAGAGAGAGAGGAGGAAGCAGGCTCCTTGCCGAGTAGGGAGCCCGATGCGGGCCTCCATCCCAGGACCCTGAGCTCATGACCCGAGTTGAAGGCAGAGGCTTTAACCCACTGAGCCATCCAGGCACCCTTTTTGGTTCTTTTAAATACTAGATAAATCACAATAGGAAAGTCATTGAATGTCTTTAAGATTCTATTTCCCACTTATGAATTGAACACCTTGGTAACACCTAAATCAAAAGGTAGAATAATATGGATATCCTTACAACGAAATTGATTATGGGGGGTAAAATTAATCAGGTATGCAACCGTGCTTAGTATGGACACTCTTCTTTCCTTTCCTTCCCTTCCCCTTTCCTTTCCCTTTCCTTTCCTTTCCTTTCCTTTGGGAACAAATGGCTCCTTAGGCTTGCATCCTAGGCACCTCACTTGCTTCACCCTGGATCCAGCAATTTCCTTGCTTTCCTTTCCTTTCCTATCATTTCCTTTCACTTTCCTTTTCACACTTCCTATCACTTTCCTTTCATATCATTTCATTTATTTCTCTGTTTTTCAGGTTTTGTGATGCCATAAATTGAGGTATATATGTACCTGAGGTAAACTGAGGCATACATAGACCTAACATGTACTAAGGCATCTTTTTAGAAGGACATTGCTTTTTAGTTTGGACAGCAAAAGCACCACAATTTTGACTACAATTTTCAGATACAGTGACTTTTTCTAGTTATCTCTTTCAGCATTTCTTCTTTTCCTACCCTGAGAACTCCAAGAGAACAGAAACCATGCCTGTATTGTTCTTTTCTGTATCTTTGGCATCTAGAACAGAAATTTATTAAAGCATACACATTCCTAGTGTTCTGTTCTAGATGCATTCCTCGTCACACCAAGTAATTTAATCCACTCTCAAGATTTCAAATTATTGGGCACCTGGGTGGCTCAGTGGGTTAAAGCCTCTGCCTTCGGCTCAGTTCATGATCTCAGGGTCCTGGGATGGAGCCCCGCATCGGGCTCCCTGCTCGGCAAGGAGCCTGCTTCCTCCTCTCTCTCTGTCTGCCTCTCTGCCTACTTGTGATCTCTCTCTCTCTCTCTGTCAAATAAATAAATAAAATCTTAAAAAAAAGATTTCAAATTATTTTTATGCTGAAGAATCTAAAGTATGTATCTCCTGAATCTACATAAGCCCCCTCTCACACTTGACCACATGTGTACAAATCCTACTGAATTTTCTGCAGATATTGTTAAATTCAACAACCAACAGGGATCTCCTGACCTTCTTCCAAATTCTTACTCTTTCTCCTTTCTTTTTTTTTTTAAAGCAAGTAAGGACACCTTTCTTCATCTAGAACAAGAGTCAGCAAACTACAGCCAGAGAGCCAAATTTGGCCCACCCACTTAAAAATAAAGTTGTATTGGGACACAGTCATCCCCATACATATTATCTCTGGATGCTTTTGGCCTTACAAAGCAGAGTTGAGTAGTTGCAAGAGACATTTTATGACCTGCAGTCTTAAAGTATGTATTATCTGGCCCTATGCAGAAAAAGTTTGCCAATCCCTGATCTAGGGCAACTAAGGTAGAAATCCAGGGCAGATCATTGATGTACCCCCCAACCCCTGTCCCTCATTCCCTCATCCAATTAATTTCCATAACCAGTAAACTTTACCTCCTAAATAGTTCCTCGGTTCTGTTTCTGTCTCTATTTTTACTGTCATTGAAGCCTAGTTTAGGCCCTTATCAATTTTATCCAGACTATTAAAATATCCTAACTGGTCTTCTTGCCATTATTCTCAATCATCTTAAAACCATCCTCCACGCTAGTCAGCATTAACGAATTATTTTTTTTTAATTTTTTAAATAAGATTTTCTTTATTTACCTGTCAGAGAGACAGAGACTGAGAGAGCACATGAACACACAAGTCTGGAGAGTCAGAGGGAGAAGCAGGTTCCCTGATAAGCAGGGAGCCTGATGCGGGACTGGAGCCCTTTGCAGGACCCGATCCCAAGAGCCCGGGATCATGACCTGAGCCAAAGGCAGACGCTTAACCAACTGAGCCACCCAGGCGTCCCAGCATTAACTAACTAAAAACAAATTTGATGTTATCCTCTATTCTGAAATTTTCCTTTTGGCTCTCTAACACTCATAGGCTTAATTACCATTACCATGACATTGCTTATAATAATCTGGCACATTTAAATGTCTCTGGCTTCATCACTCACCACTCCCTGTTCTAATTTTATTCTTTAACATTGGGAAATCACTTACTGTTCTCCCACTCAGTTTGTTATTCCTCACTCTGGTTTGTGTATTTGTTCATGCTGCCTTCTCTGGAATGGTCTCCCACTCCTAGCTTCACTTCGCCTAATACCGACCCATCTTTTTTTTTTAAAAGATTTTATTTATTTATTTGACAGAGAGAGAGAGACTACAAGTAGGCAGAGAGGCAGGCAGAGAGAGGAGGAAGCAGGCTCCCTGCAGAGCAGAGAGCCCGATGCGGGCCTCGATCCCAGGACCCTGAGATCATGACCTGAGCCGAAGGCAGAGGCTTTAACCCACTGAGCCACCCAGGCGCCCTACCGACCCATCTTTTAATACTCACCTGACATAATCAGGGAACTCTTGTCTCTCCTTTCTGCCCTACCATAACACCTGTGCTTATATTTATTACAACACTGAAGAAATTACATTGTCAGTCTTTTAATTATAATCTCGAGAGTGAACTTGTTTCAGAATAACAGAATTTCTTTCCCTCTTCCCTTCCTAACCAGATCCTGAATTTCTTTGTTCAAAGTTTAGAGTGGAATTTACCACACCTTCAACTTGAGAGAATAAGATCTCATCATCCTGAGGCAAGCAATTTGTTTAACATTCCTGATCACAATGATAAGTTTATCCCATCCTCTGCATCAAGGATGACCGGGAAACACAAGCCCACAAGCCCATGGCCCTGGCACATGGCATGCCCTTGAATAAGCTGGTTCATGGAGGGACTGATTGTAGAGAGTCTTAGAACTTTTTCAGGGAACTGTGGGATTTTATTTGACTCCTAATTCTTCTGCTGGCTCAATGGTAAGAGAAAGTAATTCTTGGGACCACTAAGGCTTCAAGCTGGTCCTTACACTGAGGCTAAAAATGAATCCCATCAGAACAGTCATCAACTCTTCAATTTTGGTGATATGACTTTAATCTCTTTTGTGTAGGCCAGTTTGGGTTTGTGATTTTTTTTTTGCCTTTTACTTAATCAAAAGAATTATAATACTAATTATCTTTAATAGCTTATGAGTACCTTGAAGACAGGGAGTATATTTTACTTATCTATGTTTCTTCAATGTCTCACGGAGTGTCTCACATATAAGATGAACAAAAAAAATATTTTCTTAATTAATAAATATATTTGTAACAAGGCTTAAAATTACTCTATAATATAAAGCCTATATAAATCAGAAAACTTACTCAAATTGAAAATAACTGAGCTTACACAATCTATTGAAAGCCATATAAATTCACCAACATTTAATTAGTTTATTCAACCAATGGTAAATAATAGTAGGATTTTGACAGCCACTTTGAATCTGGTCTCACTAGTAATTATCATAGTGTTCTACCTGTGGAAAATGTCACTCCCTTGCTTTCAAACAGTCACCTAACTTGTTTTTTCTGAGCTTGTGTCATCTACTCATCTTCCATATCTTAAGTTATTCTATGTTTCATTTAGGCTTCTAGACAATAGTTGTTACCATTTGCTTAACTGTAAATGCCCATTTAAAAATATTTTTATGGGCGCCTGGGTGGCTCAGTGGGTTAAAGCCTCTGCTTTCGGCTCAGGTCATGATCTCAGGGTCCTGGGATCGAGGCCCGCATCGGGCTCTCTGCTCAGCGGGGAGCCTGCTTCTTCCTCTCTGCCTGCCTCTGCCTCTGCCTACTTGTGATCTCTCTCTCTCTGTGTCAAATAAATAAAAAAATCTTTAAAAAAAAATAAAATAAAAATATTTTTATTTTCTCTCATTGCGGTTATTCAAAAATTCCATTTGAGGTGAGACTATTTATTCAATGCACTTCTGTAGCTGTAGCAACTTTACTTCTGATGTAATACTTCACAGGTGTGAGCAACACTGTGAATTCCAATGCTCACTTTGAACAGTGTCTGCCACCTGTTACCCCAAGAAGAAATTCCTTCTTTGCAGGCCTGTTGCACCACAACTTTCATTCTTTCTCTCATGGAAATGAGAAAACTTTTACGATCAGTCCCAATTTGTTTCTGTTGAAATTACCAGAAGGGTTCCTTCCAGTTTATGGCTCCGGGACCATCTGCTTCATATGGGCAATCTCAGGAGCTGTATCTTTCTGGACACACCTGTCTCTGCAGATATTGAAGTGCAGTTTGGCCTGTGACCTCAGCTCTCTGAAGGTCAGAAACCAGTCCTTGATTTTCTGTAAGTCCTTTTTTTTTTTTTTTTTTTTTACAAGGATGAAGTGATGACTTTCAAGATTTTTACATGGCAGAGCTGAAATCACAAGTCAGTCTAGGCTTTTTGAAGGGCAAGAAAATTACATCTGGGATTGAAGATAAACTCCCTCACTTCACATGAATCGCTAACTTGATTATATTTTAGGTGTCACTAAAGGTGGGTGTCAGCTCTCAGGGACCATGATTTTAAGTCTCAGGCCTAGTGAAAGGGATCTAAATCACAATAGTAGTTGAAAAAATTAACAACAAGTCTCCCACTCGTTTACCCCTCGTGTATTCATCATGATATCTGCCTGGCCGAAAGTTGATCTAAGGGAAATGGCTCTGACTATATGGTCACGTATAATGGATGGCTCCACCCAGAGAAAAATGGAGATTCTCACTGGAAGGATAGGACTTCGGAATGACAAAGGGAATCAAGGCACTAGTAGTGGGAAAGGCAACTGAAAGAATATACTGTCAGAGGCCATTATGTGAAGGAGCTGTGGCAAAGGGTGGGGGTCATAACTGAGCCAAGGATTTGAGGAAGCAGAATATAAGAGAAAAACCTCTCGCTCTTCTGCAAGAGCTGAGGGCGCAGTAGTGAGAAAAAGCGGCACCAGCTCAGACAAAAGCTGACCGGCGGGAGTACCAGATCCCACCAGCAGCTGGCGCTGAAGGCGGCTATGCGCTCCGGCTGCCAGGATTCCAGAGGCCTGTGGGGTTTTGAAAATTGCCCCACCAGCAGCAGCACCAATTCTTTATGAATGAAGAGCAACTCTGTTGTGGTTCTAGCTGCTACTGAGGTCGACTTGGTCAGTTTTTCTGTTTTGGTTTTGGTTTTGCTATGTAAGATCTACTTGGCTAAAGGTCTTCATTCTTTATTCCAAAATATATCTGGACAATAAACATCTCTGTCATTAAAAAAAAAAAAAAACTTATTCAACTTTCTATTCCATTGAACGATAAGAATCTAACTGGAGCCATCGTGATCTCAGTCTTAAAGATTAGCCAGGGGAGGTAAGGTCAGCCCAAAGTCAAATTTTAGATAAAAGAAATTTTTCTATAGTGTTTATCTAGAATCCCTTTCAACACCTTTCCTGTCTTCCATATTAATGTGCTTCTTCATGAACTATTACCATCATTCACCATCAGTGATGTTAATAAGACAAAATGTTAATGCACTAGTGGATGCTAATGGTGGGTTAATGTGTCACCTTTTCTTAGGTAATGCATTTGCTTTTGAAAGAGGTTTTCCACAGTAGAAATGGAGGCTAGAGTCAAATAAACAATTTTTGTTATTGTTACAATTAATGTGATTCCGTCTTTACCCAGGTGCCATTTTGAAGCTCATGATGTGCGGATTTGAAAAAGAAGTATATTTGTCCTACATCCATCTACAACTGGTTGCTCCAACCACAAGCGTTCAAAAATTGTCAGTTGACTATGTTTCAATGAAATCAATATTTGATGTAAAAGAGTTTTCCATTTTGTGCATTTGTTTCCCAGTGGAAATTTAAGAAAACCTTAGTATTGACTTCTTTACGTCCCTCTAGATTTCTTGCATACAGTGCTCTGAAACCCATTCACTTTTTATAAGATGTCACAGGTGCATTTTTTACATTAGCATGTCACAGTTCATTCCCTCTGCCCCACTTTGTTTACTTCCTTGAGGTTATTCGATTTCAAAGATTTAAACTAATTAAAAGAATAAGTGAAAATTCAAGTATTATTCAAAGATCCCTAAATAAGATTACACCTAGAACGTAGACTACTTAACTTTCACTTAATTTTTGGAAGATACACTGGATTTCTCAAAAAAGGATTTCCTATCTTCAATCCTTCCTTTCCCAGCAGACGATTTTTAAAAACCATGACTGGAAAAGCTCCAGATTTTCCACGGAAAACCTCAAGCATGTTCTCATATAATAAGAGGAAGACCAACAGCAGGCAGTGCAAAGACAGTATTCTCTTGAAAAATCCCACTACCTACAACAGAATGTCTAAAATCATTGTCATAGAATATCATGCAGTAGGTAGCTGTACATTTCCACTCCTAAAAATATCACACAACCATGCACTAGCTACCATTAGAAAATCAATATATCTAAATAAATACCAGTATGGTCTACAATTCAAAAACAAAACAAAACAAAACAAAATGAATGCCACCACTTTTTGTTTAATCAGTTTTATTGCTCTCCCCTGACAATGAACCACATTTATTTTCCAAAGAGTTTAGGATTACTGTCATATGGTAAGTGATTTCATAAAGATGGTTCCACCTCCACTCAGCGACTTGATCAAACTTCCACAGTGCCAGACCATTAAGTCATTTTTGTTTCCTCCCTCAGTACCTGCCCTCCAAAATGCATACTCTGCAGGTTAATCCACAGGACATAGTGAAAATGCCCAAATGTTCTCTGGAGTAATCCAACCCTGCATACTGATCAATCAGAGCATACATTGTCTTGCATACTGATCAACCTTGAAAATAAGGTTCACGAGCAGTGAAATAGAGAATAAAGGCAATAATCCACTTGAATTTAAACCTAAACATGATTTACCTCAAATATCCAGGCAGTTGTGTAAAAGCAAAAGTTGTTACATTTTTGGTTTTGTTTTCATTTTAATTTTCTGGGTAAATTCTTTGGATCTTTTCCTCTTGCTAGCATAGACCTTGGGAAGGTCACATTAGTCCTATAAACCTGTAAAGGAATAATTTGAAATACCATAAATAACAGAATATATGGGCACACATTTATTTGGGTTCCTTAAAATAAAAATATAAAGTAATCACATATTTATATGCTCTCAGGCTATAGGTGATTAACACTGTGCAAAATATTGTACCATGTATTTAATTTCTATAGCATTTATTCTAGCATGCTATGATTTATAATCCTATGAAGGCTCATCTATTGCAAAAACCTTTAGAGAATTATGTAGTGAGCACCAAATGGAAGAAAAATCTGCTTTTTAAGGAATATATAAATGCATCTTAAGTGCATGCCATTTGATTCATATACAGCAGCTTTAATATGCAGCCTACAGTTCACAAGCTATTGGTAAGCATGCCTATTCTGAAAGTAGGGATAAATATGTGATGGAATATTGGAACCTTTGATAAAGTATAATTGGTATCAAAAGTCAGTAGTTATAAAAATTATTTATTGCTTACTTAGCCAGCTCCTATAACTCCGTCTTTGCTAACATTTAAAGAGACAAAACAAGAGCTGAGACTAACATTAAATTTCTTTTTCTTTTATGTTTTCTATTATATTTCTAACTTATATTCTAATTAGGAATTCCCAAAGATCAAGAACCACCAGCTTCCTTGAGCAGCTGGACTCCTAGCTGGGTGTGTCATATGTCTAATAGCTTCAGTAATTTCTTTCTTTTCATGTGTCTTTTTTTAGGCTGGCTGCATTGTTTAGAATGAGATTTCCTTTGCAGTCAGTACTGTGTCCATTGTTTTGTTAACCAACCTGATTTATAAACTCACATTTTACATATTTTAAACATTACTTAAAAAGTTTCAGATGAAACATTTTTTTGCAAAAGCCCTTTATTCTTGCCATTATTCTAATATAAATGCAAATGTGTTTAGAATAAGTAATAAATATTTTATATAGAATGATATTTTTAAACAAAGAGTTGATCATTATAAATACATTAAACTTTGAGATGCATAATCAAAATTTGACAGACTTTTTATTATTCCCTTTTATAACAGAATACAGAAGACATATTAAAACTAATGACAATTAAGGAATATTAGTTTTAGATCTTGGAAATACTCAAATTTAAAGAAATTTATAGATGATTGAAGGGATAAATATGATCTAAATGATAAAGGAAATTAATAAACCTCATCAGGATTCATCAAGGAAAAAAATAGGAAGAAAGAAAGAAAGAAAATCAGAAATGAACAAGATGTTACAACTGATACTATAGAAATACAAAGGATCATACAGGCTACTATAAACAAGTATATACCAACAAATTGGAAAATCTAAAATAAATGGATATATTCCTATAAACATACAACCTTCCAACACCGAATCATGAAGTACTAGAACATCTCAATAGACTGATTATAAGTAATGTAGTCGAACTGGGAATTTTAAAACTTCCAAAAAACAAACATTTCAGATTGAAAGAACTTCATAGGTAAATTCTATCAAACATTTCAAAAAGAGTTAGTACCTATCTTTCCTGAATTTTTCCAAATAATTGAAGATAAAGGAAAGCTTCCAAACTCATTTTATGAGACTGGCATAAGTCTGATACCAAAATCAGACAAAGATACTATAACAAAAGTAAATTGCAAGCTAATATTCTTAATAAATATAGATGTAAAATTCCTCAACAAAATATTAGCAAACCAAATTAACAATACAGTGAAAGGATCATATACCATAATTAAATGGGATTTATCCAAGGATGTAAGGATGGTTCAAGATCCATGAATCAATCAAAGTGATACACTACATTAGCAAAACAAAGGATAAAAATCACATGATCAACTCAATAAATGCAGAAAAAAACTTTTGACAAAATTCAACATCCATTTGTGATAAAAACTCAACAAAGTGGGAATAGAAAGAATGTACCTCTACAAAATAATAGCCATATGTGACAGACCCCAGCTAACATCATTCTCAGTGATGAAAAGGTGAAAGCTTTTGCTTTAAGATCAGGAACAAGGCAAGAATATGCATTTTCTCCACTTTTGCTGAACACAATATTGGAAGTCCTCGTCACAGTTACTAGACGAGAAAAAGAAATAAAGTGCATCCAAATTAAAAAGAAAGGAAGGAAATATTACTATTTGTACATGACATGATAATATATATGAAAAACCCTAAAGACTCCACCAAAAAACTATTAAAACTAATAAGTGAATTCCATAAGGTCATAGGATACCAAATTAACATACAGAAATCTGTTGCATTTCTCTACACTAATAATGAGCTATCAGAAAGAGAATAACCAAACAATCCCCAGGGCACCTGGGCAGTGCAGTCAGTTAAGCATCTGAGTCTTGGTTTTGGCTCAGGTTGTGATCTCAGGGTTGTGAGATAGAGCCCATTGTGGGGCTCTATGCTCAGCGCCGAGCCTGCTTGGGATTCTCTGTCCCTTTCCATCCGCCCCTCCCAGTTGTGTGCACACTATCTCTCTCAAATAAATAAATAAATAAATCTTAGAACAAAAAAAGAAAAGAAAAGAATTCCATTTACAATTTCATCTAAAAGAATAAAATACCTAGGAATGAATTTAACTGAGAAGGTGAAATATCTGAACTCTGAAAACCATAAGACACTGATAAAAGAAATTGAAGATGACAAACAAATGGAAAGATAGACCATGTTCATGGACTGAAAAATTAAATATTATTAAAATGTCAATGCTACCCAAATCAATTTACAAATTCAATGCAATCTTCATCAAAACCAATGGCCTTTTTCACAACTAAAACAAAGAATCCTAGCACTTCTATGGAACCACAAAAAACACTGAATATCCAAAGCAATCTTAGAAAAAACAAAGTTGGAGTTATTACATACACTCCCAGAGTTCAAACTATACTACAAAACTATTGTAATCATAACAGCATGGTATTAGCACAAAAACAGAAACAAGATCAATGAGATAAAATAGCAATTCCAGAAATAAACCCACACATATATGGTCAATTGATCTATGACAAAAGAGGTAATATATAACGGGAAAAATACAATCTTTTCAATAAATGGTGTTGGGGAAACTGGACAGCCACATGCAAAGGAATGAAACTGGACCTCCATTTTATACCTTACACAAAAATAAATTTAAAATGGATTAGACATAAATGCAAGTCCTGAAACCATAAAACTCCTAGAAGAAAATACAGGTAGTAAGTTCTTTGACATAGGTTTTAGCAATATATTTTTGGACCACTCTCCTCAGGCAAGGTCAACAAAAATTAAAATAAACAAGTGGAATTACATCAAACTAAAAGCTTTTGCACAGTAAAGATAACCATCAACAAAACAGAAAGGTGACCTACTGAATGTGAGAAGATATTTATAAATCATACTTCTGGGTTAATATCCAAAAATATATTAAGAACTTACACAACTTAATAGAAAAAAAAAAGATTAAAAAAATGGGAAGAGGACTTGAGTACACATTTTTCCAAAGAAGCTTACAGATGGCCAACAAACACATGAAAAGATGCTCAACATCACTAATCATCAGGGAAATGCAAATCAAACCACAATGAGATATCACCTCGTACCTGTCAGATTGGCTATCATCAAAAAGACAAGAAATAACAATTGTTGGCAAGGATGTAGAGAAAAAGAAACTCTTGTACACTGTTGGTCAGAATGTAAATTGGTGCAGCCATTATGAAAAACAGCATGGCGATTCCTCAAAAAATTAAAAATAGAATTACTATATGATCCAGCAATTTCACTTCTGGGTATTTATTCAAAGAAAACAAAAACACCAAAACAAAAACACCAAATTGCTGTTTACTGCAGCATTATTTCTAGTAGCCAAAACATGGGAGCAACCTAAGTACTCATCAATACATGAATGGATAAAGAAGATGTAATTTATATACTATTTCTCAGCCACAAAAATAAATGAAATTTTGCCATTTGCAACATGATAGGGTTATATTCCAGAGTCTGCCTCATGGAGGTTTGGTCACTTCCTCAGTAAGAAGGAAAGCTGAGGTCTCACTGGCATATGTCCAGTGAGTGAGAAATAATTGCTCAAAAGATTAGGAAGTTTTTCCCTTCCTTGAAATTTTGCATGGTTGGTTGCTAGTTTGCTAAAAATAAGAAATTAACAAAAGCCCATGGTAACCCAGATAAATTGTTCTTATTATTAAAGATTCTTTAAATCTTTTATTCTTTCCAAGACCACAGGTATCAATTTTCTCATTTGGAATAAGAAGATAATATCTCACTCATTACTTTATTGTAACAGGAAACAAAACAGCACATTTAAAGTTACAAAACAAGTCATCGATAAATAGAAAGCACTGAGTTGTCTTTCTGTACATTAGTCAATGCTCAGAAAGATAGACAAGAAGGAGATCATGAAAATTCTAATATAGCATACTCATCATATCATTCTGCTATCTGTTCATTATCATTGTATTCTCTGCTGGCAGGGAAAATGATGAGACCTTATTGTCTTATGGACAACATAAAAGAAACACATCATTGCTTTTACCTCCTTAACACCCCTGCCATTGTCTTAAGAATAGAAGTGGTAGGGCGCCTGGGTGGCTCAGTGGGTTAAAGCCGCTGCCTTCAGCTCAGGTCATGATCCCAGGGTCCTGGGATCGAGGCCCACATCGGGCTCTCTGCTCGGCAGGGAGCCTGCTTCCTCCTCTCTCTCTGCCTNTAGGTTCCAGAGAGGAAAAAAATAACCTGTGCCGTCATTCTTACAAAAGCAGAGTAACAGAATGGAATAGCAAGGACGTAATCTAGAAAGATCTGAGTGTTTTATAGAATTAGAAATTTGAGCCCAAAGAGATGAAATACCTGCCTTGTCTTGTCCCTCAGTGAATTAGTGATGGAATATGAAAGAGAACCAGGTCTCTGGATGCTTAGATGCGTGTTCTTAACCTCATTCCACACTTCCTATTAATATTAATAATAAGAATGCATACACATACTCAAACATAAATATGTAATATATCACTGTGTATTGACACTATATACTAGTATATGGTTGTCTGATTAGATACATTTGTGTATATATTAATATGTAAAATAATACACATATGATGGAACCTGATAGGCATGGGATATGAAAAAAATCCAGTGGAAAAAGTTTAGAAACACAAACTTTTTTTTCTCAGCTTTATCAATACTGACTTGAGATTGCTTTGGAAAAGAATTAGTCATCGTTTTTCCATCTAGGTCAACTTCTAACTTCTGCAGCTTAAGCAGGATGGAACCAAAAGTCTAAGGTCTCCAGAACATTCTCTCTTTCCTAATCTACCATTCTGTCCATCACTCTTTGGCGCTTACTCTTTTTTTCTTTTGCCTCCCTACGAGTCAGAAATCACAAGAAGCCTTTTCCTGACATTCTTTTTCTACCAACAGGATTTGATTTCCTCCTTTTCCCTCCAAAATACACCATCCAGATTTGCACCTAAGCGCCCATTGCACTATATTGCCGTCATTCATTGTGTTCAGATAGGCTTCTCTTGGAACACTGGTGTTTAAAACACATGTATTTTATTTCTACCTCATGGGAAGTGAGCTACGAATGTGGTGAGTCTTCAGGGCAGCTGCTTCCACACGATCACTCACCTTGGACCTATGGCCATACTCTCTCTTACACACGGCTCTCATGATAAACGAGTGTTGGAGATTTGCACAGGAAGTTTTACATGCTTTAGTGTCAAACAAAATTTTCTTTCACAAATTATTAGGTAAATCTAGATGCACATCTAATTACAAGGGAAGACAGTATTGTCCAGGAGCCCATAGCTGTTGGTTGCCACATTGATTTTTACTTCTGTCATCTCTCCGGTAGTCACAGGAGTGCAGGAACTATATCCAGCCTGTCCTTGACTCTCACAACTGTCACCCAAGGTCTCCGCCCTTCAAGANGGGGGGGGGGGGGGGGGGGCGGGGCGAGGATCACGCCCTGGCTGCAGGCCTTAAGCCTCCATTCAAGTGGAAGCTGCCACTAAGGGGAGTGACTCTCAACCGCCACCCTGCAGCCCAGAGTCAGGAATTGGACACGAAGGAGCCCTTTTGAATGCGCCCACCCTTCCAGTCCCACCCTCTGGGGGGGTCCCCACT
This sequence comes from Ailurus styani, assembly GCA_002007465.1. NCBI lineage: Eukaryota > Metazoa > Chordata > Mammalia > Carnivora > Ailuridae > Ailurus > Ailurus styani. Next base: position 285,107 of record LNAC01000345.1, read on the forward strand.
CCTTCCTTAGCTTGGTGTGCGTGGGAAAACTCTTCTCCCCTCCTTTCCCAAGAGAGGAAAAAAGGCCACCTTTTCTCTAGGGTTAGGAGTTGGCTCCCATCTGAACTCTTTAAGAAGCCAAAACAAGAACAACAAAAAACAACTACCTATGTATCTATATCTATATCTATCGGTATATATCTAGGCTGGAAGTCCTAGCAAATTCACCTACAGCCGTGAGCACCCCCTGTGCTTGTGACATCAGATCCTGCATTGTAGCAAGGAAATAGGGAATGTCATTTAATCTAAGGATTACTTAAATGTTTAAGTGTTCAATGTTTAATTAGCAAAATTTAAATTGGAGGTGTGTCTCTGGTGGCATAAGTTCTTACAAAAAATTTTCATGTTATGGCTCTAACTAGACTGAACTAAAAATATGTCTATGTTCATATACCTGCACAGCCTATATAACTTTTAAGGTAAGTACTGTGGTATTATGTGTATTTCAATTTCATGTAACTATACGTTTGCCATTTAAAGGTGTAATTATCCTGAGAATTTTTACATGTGGTAGGTTATAGCTGATTTTGTATTCATCTTTAAATGTGATACATAGCTTTAAGAACAGGAAAACATTAATGTTACAGTAACATGATTGTTTTAGCCACTGATAAGGGAATTCCCCATCTGATAAGGGTGAACATATTATTGTATATACCAAACCCATTCTTTAATTCATTTGTTCTCAAACTGTGCTTTTTTTTTAACCAGCAACATTAGCAACCCTGGAGAACTTGTTAGAAAGGAAAATTCTTAGATGCATCCCAGACCCACTGAATTAGAAACCCTCTGGTGGGGTGCAGGAATCTGTTATACTAAGATCCTCAAAGAGCTCTTAGAGGGGAGCCAAAGCTGTTTCTCCAGCACTCTGCACCTGCATTTCAGCAATGCGGGGGAGCCTGCCCTTCTGTGTCAGTCTCTCCTGCATGATCCACAACACCCCCCGCCCCCACCACCCCGTCCCTTCTCTTCCTGGAACTTACCAATCATTGACAGCACCAAAGCCTCACCCAATGTTGTTAATACAGCAGTGAGGCTTCTGTAATAGAACCCAGTTTGAGTTCTAGAACCTCATTGTTTTAGTACCAAGTCTTTTTTTTTCTATAATTTGTTCCAGTATAGTTAACTTCAGGAAACTTTTCTTTTAACTGGAAAGAGGAAAATAAATATTCCAAAAGAACAATTCCTAAAAACAAAAACATGGTTTATCTGTTATTTAACATTTTCCGGACACCTAGGTGGCTCAGTGTTAAGTGTCTGCTTTTGGCTCAGGTCATGATCCCGGGGTCCTAGGATCGAGCCCCCCCCCCCATCAGGCTCAGTGGGGAGCCTACTTGTCCCTCATCCCCTGTTTGTGCTCTCTTTCTCTCTCTGTCAAATAAATAAATAAAATCTTTAAAAAAAGTAATAGAACATTTTCAATATATATTTAATATTTTTTATCTTACTCTTATGATGGACATCGATGTCATACAATGCTGCCAATCTTACACAATTCTTACTAAGACAGTTCCAAGATTGTGTAATAATGTGGATTCTTTTATAAAATTCACCCAGCATGATACTATTACTTTGACAAATTTGGATGAGTTTCAAAAATTGGCAACATTTTCATATTTATTATCAAATCGTTAATTTCTAGAATTTTTAAATAATACATTATTATATTTAATTATCTCTTAGATTAAGTATATCTTAATTCATTTATATCATCTTATTGTCCATCAGTATTACTACGGGACTTGATATAATTTTGACATTCTTAAAGATTTGATTTGAACAAACATACTTATTACCATATCATTTATTCTATTCTGTGTTACAAATATTTCCTCCACTAGCTTAAAAATGTTTGCCAGAGTGTTGTAAGGAGCCTAAATCTGGACATACATATTTAAAACAAGATTATTCTGTAGGTGGGTTTTGCTAGTTATTGTCAAATCTAGTAATCGTGACTCAGGTACTTTCAAAATTGAAACAAAACAGTTTATAATTCATTATTTCATAAAGGTATGCCTATTTCATGACAACGACACCTTTATTAGTGGCATACTAGGAAAAAAGGCTCTTGCAGTGAAAAATGAGAAGAAATTAAGCTGGCGGTTTAGAATGGGGGATGACACTTAAAGTGAGCTCCGTGATTCATGTAGAATAATCTATCCTTCTAACATATTCAGCAGCTAATTATAATGCTCCTCTAAATCAATCTGTTTTATAACCATATTTTTTAAAAGACTACTCTTCAAGAGCTAAATATAGCTCTAGACTCTTCAAAATTAGAGTGTTTCCAGGAAAATGGTGACTTTAAAGAAGTGTTCTAGATGTCAAATTTGGACTGTTTAACCGGAGAAGTGACAGTGCTTAGTTGAGGCAAGAATTTATTTTATGATAAATTATATTTAGGGTTCTGAGGAAAATCTTAACTACTTTTTTGAAGTCTGAAGACCTCGTTGCCTTTCACCTGAGTGTTTGTTTCCTGGCTAAGCTAATAGCTACACACTTTACTATCGTCCAGTTCTGTGGTGAGGTGACAAATATTTCTCTTAGAAATAGTTTTTCATCTGTGTGATTTAGATCTGCACTCTGAGCTTGTGCAAAAAGCAATTTTCGTCATTGGCCCTTTACCTGTGAAAGGTAAGAGGAAAGTAGAATCATTGGGATAAAGTATTTTCAACCTGTTAGCCTGCATTGTCTCTAATCACTTCACTCTTTTTTCAGGTTGATGCTGTACAGTAATAAATATGGAAATTATCTTCCCAGTATAATGTATCCACAAACATAAATTGTTACCCTACTTACCTCCTATCCTGATCCTTAAATATCACTTCCATGTTGGAAATATATTAGCTGTCCTTTTTCTTTAAACTGGCAATGAGAAAGTGAAGAGAACCCAAAGAAAATTTTGTGTGTTCAAGAACCCACCCAATTAACATAACAACATTCCACTAACCATTATAAATTGAGAATACTAAATTATGGCCCTGAAATACCTCTAAACTCCAACTTTATGTTTGGGTGTACAGGATACAGCATCATTCACTATTCTGTGTTAAACCATGCATTCAGTTGTTTCCATTTATATTGCATCAAAGCAGTTGAAATCCAATTGAAAAGTTTCTTTAGACAGCCATTGTGTGGGAACATGATGTCAATATTAATAAAGGCTGAATTTCCCCTTGGCTCACTTCTTACAGATAAGCTTTTCAATAATACACTGCTTGCACCAAAGGTCTGATGGGACTGGGAATAGTAAAAAACACTAATAAAAGAATGTTGAATGTTTTTATATTAAATTTCCCCACAGGCAAACTGAAAAGCCTACTTAGAGAACGCCAATCAACATGGCACTTATTAAATGTAACAAGAGTCCTGTTACAACAGATCTTTAAAGCCCTAAAAATGAATTAGGAAATAGAGACAAAAGACAATCGCAAATTCATTTTTAAATGCAAACCCTGGACATCTCACTTGATATGTACTAAATTGACCCTGGCTTATTTGATCTTCAAAAACTATCCATTTATGGAAGCTCACAACTTTTAAAATTCTTTTACCTAAAGAAAGTAGTGGACCCTTTTACCTAAAATAAATTCTAGCTATATGTTTGACTAAGCTGTCCAACAGAAATAAAAGACTTAGACAAAAAGTGTCATATTCTGCCTATTTTTAAAAGCATAATAAAATAAATAACACACTAGGAAAGTGACTAAAATAATCACTGGATAAATAGGAGTTAAAGAGGCATTTTTTCTTTAATTAACTAATAGGAACCTAGCAAGATGTAGTACAATGTAGAACAAAAATAAAGACTTGAGGTTCTTAAATACTGTTTCAACATAACAACGTGGGGTTTGTCCTCAATCCACAGACTCACCAACCATCACTTTTAACTGAAGTTAAGCAATATCAAGGTGGCGGCAAATATATTAAATCTGCCTGTCTTTGAGAACTTGAACCCCAGGCAGGGACTAACTTGGGTTCAACAATAAAAAAATGCATTTGCTAACATTAGTTATGTCTCAAGGAAAACAGGAGGTGGTCATTAAAACTTCAGGATAAAATGTAATGGCATAGGAGCAATTTTTTTTATTATGGATTTTATAAAACTGTTAAATACCATGTTGTTTTCTTTCTTTGGAAAACACAGAACTTCTCACAAAGGAACTTCCCACAAAGTCAAATTAAATTTCCCAATGTCTAGGTGAATAAGATTTTTTTTTAACTTTTTAAGTGGGCATTATCATAAGAAATTCCAAAAGGACATAAATGATATAAACTTCCTACAGTTTTTCAGTTGAGCAAGATATTGATTATAATCCAAGTATTTGACAAACTATATACAAACTATGTATTTTGTATACATATATGTATACAAAACACATTCTTTTCAAAGGAAATTTAATAAATCTTTAAAAGCACTTACCCAACTTACTAATCTTTCCTCTGTAATATTAGCTAAAATTTTAGTTAAAACTCACAGAAGATGATAAAAGCTTCTAATTTCAGTTTGTAGATTAAGAGGTAAAGCTACTTGCCTTTATTGCATGTCTGAGTAACTTGTCAGCATGACTTTCATTGAATTTTATACTATAGTTGAAGTTTGTCAGAATACAAAAATTAGTCATGACACACAATATTTTTATTTAGGGTATTATGTACTTCCTTATTCTCATGGTCCATTTAAATCCTCATTATGGAAAAGATTTCAAAAGAGGGGACTCAACTTTTGGATACTTTTATAGCCATGGTAAATTCTAGATTTTTTCTTGATTCTTTAATCAGAATATAACTTATTTTGAAATAAAGTGAGGTTATTTTTTAACAAGTATCTTACATTCACCCATTTTTACTTATCGGCACTGTTTTATGTTAGCTCACAGAGATTTGAACCTTTATGTTGATTACTAACAAGAATAATCTGTTGTGAAATAAACCTTTGTCTGATCTTTTATTTGTACTTATAGGATTTATTTTTTGCTATGGATTGTGGAATTTATTACAACTAAGGTATAATTCTGTTAGTTGTTTACGATCTTATAAAAAGAGGTTCACATCTGAACCATCTTTGTATCTTTCCTGGTACTTATCATGGCACCCTACACATTGTAGGTGCTTAATTAAAATGTATTCTTAGTAATAATAATAATATGATTTTCTCCTAAAGAGCATGCTGATACATAGTTTATAAGTATCACAAACTGAATTTGTATACTGTTTATACTTTTAAATCATTTATATAATGTTATAACCCTAATGCTCCAGTTTTTAATTCTCCCATTTTTGTTACAAAGAAAATAAGTTACGTCTGGTTCAATAAGCCTTTATCTAACTATGCAAAAATTAAATTTCACTCAAATACATACAAACACATTTTATTCTTTTTCATTAAAACAATGGTGACAGGGGCTCCTGGGTGGCTCAGTTGGTTGAGCTTCCCACTCTTGATCTCAGCTCAGGTCTAGATCTTACGGTTGTGAGCTTGAGATAGCTCTGCACTGGGCTCCATGCTGGGAAAGGAGCCTACTTAAAAAAAATAAAAGAAATAAAAGAAAAGAAAACAAAAGAAAAGAAAAAAAAGAAAAAGTGGCACCCATTGATACTCCTTTTTCTTCTGTGGAATTTTTTTCATGGCATTTATATCCTGGTGGCTGATTTTATGATGTAGATAGTTTGGCTCTTTCAAGTAAAGTGCGAAAGGGGCATTTAAAGGCAACTGAAACTAGAAATCTAATGAACGCAACTAAAAAAAAAGAGTTTCTCTAGTTTCTTTCCTTTTAATCTAAAATGAAACTGCACGAAAGCATATGTTTCCTGTATATGCCAAGAGGGAATTCACCCTAATCATTTACACACGTTCGTAGAGCATCTGCCCATAGTGGTTTGTTAAAGAGTTCTTCCATTTGATTTCATCAGTGAACCTATGCTAGCATTCCAGAAGATCATACGGTGTATGCAAAGTTGCTTTGTAAACTGCAAATATGTGTAAAATTGCTTCTCTAGAGTAAACTGAGACCCAACTTCGTTCCTCATTCATACAATTTTCATTATTCAGATACTACTATCATGTTGCCTATGAAGAAGTTGTCTCAGTTAGCCTCTCAAGGGGCCATATATCTGTATATGTCTTTAAATTTATACCGAGCCTTTCTATTTTCTCTAAATTTCCATTTTCTCCTAAACATACATGATGAAACAGAATGTTTAAGGAAAACAGCAGCTTATATCTATTATATTTTTTCTACTGGCTCACCACTGCTTAGTTTGATCATGCCTCAGTTGCCATGGATTCCAACAACTGATATTTTGGAAATTGAAGCCTAGGCCAGAATTTGTACAACTACAATATTGTTTTGTGACCCTTACATATAACAAAAATTCCACTTCGGTTATGTATATTTACGTTTTACATTTGTAACTTCTGCTACAGTGTCACAATCACGTTTAGATTATGTGTCAAAGTGTGAGCACTAATTTTTAAGAGTACTAAAAATAAAATAAAATAACATGACATTACTGTTGATGTTTAAAATATGCTATTGCTTTATTTAAGCTCCACCACATGGTCATAAATGTATGAAGACAAAAATTCCATGTAAACTGTAAATATGAGATAAAGATATTTAAAAGCTTAAGCATTTCAGTGACTTGTATGTGTTTGTTTCATGTAGTTCTTCATAAATAAGAAATAGTATTTAAAAATGAATATCACCACATGTGAAAGTAATCTATAAATAATCAAATAGCAATCAATTTGAAGTCAAATTATTCTGAAGTGCTTCTAAGTTTCACCCACTCATGTCTCTGACATTTCTTGTCCTGTTACTAAGTCTGACAAAAAGGAAAGATCCCTGGAATAGGTAAGAAAAAGATTTCTTTCTTTCTTTCTTTCTTTCTTTCTTTCTTTCTTTCTTTGACATTATACTTCTGAGCCTCAGTTTCTTCTATCTGTAATTTGAGAATAGATGTCCTTCTTATCCAGTCATCACAGAAAATCAGATGATTAAAAGCTAAGGAAAAACTATAAAGAAATAACTATAATATAATATTAAAATACATGGAAGGAGAAATTTTATCTTAATATAATACTAGTTATCAGTGAAAACATAACAGGCTAAGCTAGCAAACAATGATCAGTGAATTTATCTTGCCCTACAATGAGGTTTAATTTAGATATTTTACATATATGCTCAAAGCCTCATTTATACAGTAACATGGACTAGTGATTAGGGCACTGATTGGAAGTGAAAAATGCAAGTCCATTTTCAATACTGGTACTCACTATTTATACTCTGTGGGGGAAATTTTTGAAACTCTATATCCATATTTTTCTAACTGCAAAATGGCTGTCACCAAATTAAAGAATGTCTGAGAATGAACAATGTTTGCTCTTACCTCTGTGGAAAGAAACAACATAGAAATATAACTAAACATTTAAAACATCACCAATTATACAATATTCAAGTTAAAAGTTTCACAAAGTAAAGGCACAAAGTTGACATCCATTTCAGCTTTTCTTCTTCCCTTGAATTTTTGATTTATATAACTCAAAGGTTAATCTTGGTGAAGCACAGGGAAAAGATAGTTATCCAAGTGACATTTTTAGACATTCTACAGGTATGATATATTAAAGGGTGCATTTAGGAGTCCAAGGAATATTGGAAAATACCACACGTAGACAGTTTTAACATTGCTGACCTCTTTTCATAGGTATAAAATGATCAACTTGGAAAACCGTCATTACAGTCAGAACTTGACTGAAAGAGACAATAAGAAGATGATAATTTTCAGTTTAGTTCTTCTAAATCTGAAGTTATTGGGCACCCACCCATTCTGTGACTGATAACCATTTTCCAAATTATAAATAAGTACACAGGGATGGAAAAAATCCAGTGAGGTGAGGGGGAAAAAAAGTTGATTAAGATGTCTTCAAGGAGCCTAAAGTCTTGTGAGGCAGACATATTTAAACATGTAAATAGTGCAAGGCAGAATAAAGTAATTGCCATTTAGAGGTTCAAAGTGCTTTGAGAGCCCATAGGAAGAAGTAATTAATTCTGACTTGTACTGTGGGGAAAGCTCCATGGAAAAGAGCTTTTGAAAAGGGCCTTGAAAGAGATGTGGTAATTTGGTGGGTAGTGAAAGAGAGGACATTCCATGCTGAGTCAAGAACATCAGCAAAGAGACACAGGGTTCCTTCCAGACCTGTAATGGCCAGGCAGAAAATCTGTAGCTTCTATATTTTAATTGGCAATTTCTGTAATAATAAAGCAGAAATAGGAAAACTGATTTTTGTATTTTTTTTCCTTATATTTTCTTACCTAGGATTTTAGGGCTTCTGGAAAAATTCGTGAGAATGCTTACTGAAAAATCATTCCCCTTGTATTTGAATGTTTGCATGTTTCAAATTTAAATAATATTTATAGCAATTTAATTTCTAATCAGTTGTGATATGTATTGAAAGAATGTACATAACTTCATTTCTTATAAATATTTTCTAGTTTTGTTTATTAGATGGAACACATTTATGTAAAGCAGACCTTGTTTTCCTATGAAATCTGAGATGCATTTCACCAGATTGCTAGAGTTGAAATGTTTGGAAAGGAAGCAGTAAAAGAGACATCAATATTTTTGCGTGCATATTTAATTGAGATATAAAATTAAACGCAAGGCCAAACTTCCAGCATTTTCTAACACTGTTCTGAACCGTGAAGTCCAGAACTTTCATTCTCTTTAGTTATCCTGCAGTAGAAGAAAGGGAAAAGAGAAAGCCTGTTCTGTTTTAATCTTTAGAATCATTTTAAAGAATGTTTGTACCAAATAAAAATTGCAATCATTATTTTAAATATTATATTAATGTTTGGGAAACAAGGAGCCAATGCTTCATTCATTTATTTTATTAATGGTTAGTTATTTTAAATGGAAACACTGTGTTAAAATAGAGTTGGTATCTGAATAATATATTTGTCCAGTGGAATAAAGGACCTCATTATTTTAAAATGTTTCTTCTTATAGCTACTACTAAAGCTACTTCTACCAACATTTTATTGGTCATTATTTTTAAAGAGGAATCATAAAGTAAATTCATTTATTTTTATTTTTCTTGTTTTACCTACAAATTTTCAGTGTATATTCTTAATATTACAATAAGTAAGGTTAATGTAATTACGGAGAACCATAAAAACATACCTATTATCCTTTATGCCTGCCCGAAAACCCATCTCTTCGCCCAGGTTGCAGTTTTAAAAGTCTGGTCTGGCAATGGGGATTGGGTCCTGTGGCTGGCACACTGAGGGAAAACTAAGAAAACAGATTCCTGGGCCAGTCAGAACTAAAAAACAAACAGACAGGAGGATAAAGGCTCTGGTGTGAGGCATCATCACTCCCAATATCCCAGAATGGAAAGTGGAACACCCAGACAAGAGCAAAGAGGTGATGGTCATCAGGAGACACAGCCTGGAGAGTTTGCCTGAACCAGTAGGACCCAACTGAGCACTTTTGATAGTTGGCTTAGGAATCTTTTCCCGGTGGAGGGTGGGAAGAGATATGCCAAGCGCATCTGCCTGGGTGTCAGTTTCTCCAGATTTTTCACCCCAGTGTCTTGTATTGACCAAAAAAAAAAAAAAAAAAAAAAAGGGCA
>LNAC01000345.1:294880-375075 GCA_002007465.1 Ailurus styani
AAAAAAACCAATATATTTTCCTTCTATGAAACTAGGATTCTTCACTGCCTTTTATCCCAAAATATCTGCTAAGAATAAGAAAAATCTTAAGAATCTAAAGAATCTTGGTACAAATAGAATTTTGATGCTTGCTTATGTTTGCTTAGGGAAGAAATAAGTTTGGATAATTGACATAAGAAAGGTCCTTTAAAAATGCAAGAGAATGGGCCAAGATGAAAATTCAATCTCAAGTAAAGGCATATCATTTTTTAAAATAAATATTGGGAAGAAGATAACAGTGGCATTTGAGGCTTGTACCCATTTTCACTGTGTATCAAATTACCTCTCCACGTCCACGAGGATTTGTTATTCATACTTCTGTAGGTTAGCAGGGCTCACTTAGCTACTTCTTCTACTTCATATAAGTTGGCTAAGATCACATATGCTATGACATCAAATTACAGAACCAAATTATAGCTTATTAATGAAGTTTTGATATGTTTTCAGGTACCTTATTATTTCGTGGAGAAGTTAGCACACGATATTAGCCAAAAGGCTGAGACCCGATTTGTGGAGAAGTTAAAAAAATATTTTTTATGAACTTTGTTCCCTCAATTTATGAGTGTCAGAAAGTTAGATTGTTCTTATAGGTTAAAATTATTTGTGTATCTCAGATCTCACAACCAAAGGATATTCTGTCAGTAACTTTGACTTTAACTTGGTTAAACTTATGGTTTTCAATTGAATACTAAGTATTGTTCAGATATCTGTGACTAGTATGTAAACTCTGAAAAGAAAGTTTCATTTTATTCATAGGCTATGCAATGCCCTTGGTGAAAAGTATTATAATCATTATCTCAATGATATTATTTTTCGCTGAGAATTTGGGGTTCTTTGGTTGACTCCCTAAGATAGCAGTTCCCTAATTGTAACCTAAGAAACACATGCATTCAATTAAGAAACTATTCCTTAATCAAATATATGTGTGGCAAATTCTGCACAGTATGACCTTTTCTAAAATTGTTATAAAGTATGTTATCATATGAAAGACATAAAGAAAAAGATATTTCAGTAAAGCAATCTGATTAACTTTCTTTAACCTGGGTTTTCTCATACTTCAGCATGAAACAATTTCTTGTAACATGCTTCTTGCTACCCAGACCACTGATTTGGAAAATGCTGCTTTGTGACATGCAATGTGTACAATATTCACTTGCTTTTTAAAGTAGAATCCCAATCTTAATACAGAATCCAAAAATAAAGTTTAAAATGGTAAAAATAGATTTTTAAGGCAAATTCATTTGACTTAGTTTTTTTTATCTCCACCAGGAAGGTTTTAATAAGTGTAATCCATCAGTCTATTCTTTGCAATCTCCTTTTTGTCTAATTTTTTCTAACAGCAAAAGTATCAACTTTACAGAGTGAAGTATCAAATTATGTGACCACAGGAAAAATCTTTGCTGTCATATGGCTTCTAAAAACTACTTTCTCAATAATATTAGAACTCATTTCCCTCATAATTGTATATAACATTTTTAGGAGTATACTATGTAGGAGAAATTCTAACTTTATATTTTTATTTTTCACAACATACATAGTTGAGGAAATGAAATCTATCATAGATAGAACCATGTGAAATTGCTAAGATTCAATTTCTCTTGATCTGCCAAAAATGGAAATTTGATACTTTTCGATGTAAGCATTAGAATCCACACTTATTCAAAGACATTGCAACTGTTTTATTCAATTTCCTTTTGTTTATTTGATTTCTTCATTACATGTGATAAAATAAAGGAAAGCCTGACTATCTGTACTACTTGTGAAGTTACCTACACATAGAAATGATATTTATTTAGATACTTTAGAAATGATATACCTGAAAAAATGTCATTTTGATTTACACAATTCATTGACACAACCTAGTAGCGATTGGCTCAGTTTCTAGCTTCCACAATTCTGTAGTTGGTCTACTATGGACAAACTTAATCAGAGTTTTAAAAATGTACAAATTTTTCTTCTATATATCAGTAGGGACTCAAATATATCTTTTACATGTATTATTTATTTGCTCTTATTATTTTACTATTTAACATTTATTCAATAACGATTTATCCTGCAAAATTATTGAAGGTACTCATTCAAAAGTGATTATAGGTAAAGATTGCTTGTATTTATGATATAATTATGAATGATCTTTCAGTAAGCCTTTGGTTTATTTTGTTTCTTAGAATTACAGTGAAATCTGAGCCACTTTTCAAGTCAGGGTGCCAAAATGCCTCATAACTAAATCATAACTAATTTCTCGTGTTCTACAGAGAATTCTAGTTAATCATTGTATTCCTGCCTCCTGCTGAGGTCAAATAAAAGAAATAGTCATGTGATGAATATCATTGTACTTTCTGTAAAAACATCTATTTTGAGCATTGGACAATATTTTATTCGATGGTCCTTATTTTAAAAGAGAAAATAAACTTGGAAAATTTACTTTCAGAACTCCAGAACAAGAAAAAGCTGGTTTCTTCTGATGAACCTATATGCTTACTTCAAGATAAAAAGAGATCAGTTGTTCGTGATATTTTCCTTTTTGCCTGGGCCGCTTGGAGCCCCAGAGTTATGTTTGCTTTTAATTAAAATACCTTCAGCGTGGTTTTTGAAATATCTTTTTTTTTTTTTTTGCTTTGATGCTTGGTTTTAAGTCTTATGTTAGGATTCTTGTTTTTTTTAAAGTTATAAGTCCAGTTTATATATTTTCAATAGGTTGAATATAAATACATAAACTATACCAGATGAAACACGCCTGCAAAATCATTGTTGTATTTTTAGACAGACGGAGAACAATAATAATGCCTGTGAGAGCAAATGGATTTGAAAATACAAATTTATAGTAGTTTGGCAAAAGAAGAAACAATGGAAATGAGGGCATTTGGTGAGGTTTTTCAGATTATGAAGTCTCACAAGATTATGTCTCATGAAAATTACCAGAAATCAGTAAGAATCTACGTAGCTGCTAGCATTCCCAATTGAGGTTTTTATCAAAAGTTCTATTTCTGGGATTCAGTAAATAGTATGTCACCACCGTGGATAGACAGATTCTACCCAATATTAACCCTGCTAGCATTGTGTCTTCAGGGTTCAGTGCTGACCATCACTTTAGGTTATGCAAAGTGTTCACATGCCAAGTCGGGTAATGCCCATTTTCACTGATAACCAACCATTGCAAACATCCAGTGTTTTGTCAGCACAGCGGGTCCAGAGCCATCCATCAGTGCTGAGAATTCTGTCATATGCATTCAACTTCAGCATCAGCCAGCAGCTCAAAATCTTTGTTACCGAACACTGTCATTGCCACTCTTAGGGTGGGGAAAAGAACAAAGCTAGAAGGTGTGTGTGGGGGGGTGTATTTAGTGGTCTTCTTGGGAAGTTATTAAGAAATTTTTTTCTCTGTAAGATTACTGACTCTGATGTGGAAAACAGAAAACTTTTAGGGTATGGAATCTACCATACTGCTTCCTGAAATTTTATGAAGTCTTTTGATTTGGAAGTCAGGGTTGGAGTTAGTTAATCTCAATTGCTGTATTGCTTGTTTTAAATTCCAAAATGGAACAATGTGCCTTCACCAGGACAATATTCATACCATATGCTTCTTAATGTTTTGATTCTCCAGGGTACAGTTGAGAATCTGAACATCAGATAATGTGTTCTATCCTCCCCAGCACCTAGGTCATATTCTGGGAATAAATTTGGCTTAAAGAAGTTCATTGACTCTTTCAGCCCACTGGGGTACCATTTAAGGAAATCACATGTCGAGGACAAGGGGTGTTGCTGTCTTCCCAGTATCTGAAATAAAGATTTATTGCAAGCCTTGGCAAAGGAGTGGACCAGCTAATTGTCACAGTTTTAGTCTTTGGCTACAACACGCATAGACCTACTTTCAGAAAAGGTGATCATATCCAGTGTGTACTGGATATGGTGAAGGGCAAAGGACAAATGGTTCAGACATCATGAATCAATAATGAAATCAATTCATATATTACAGCACATCACACATTTGGCTTGTTAAAATTTCTTGGTTTTATTTATTTTTTTTTGAAGAGACAAAGTTTTAGCAAAGAGGTTATTACTTCAGATGGGCTCTAACGTATACAAGGAGATGAAGTAATCATAAGTGAAAACACATTCAATAGTTTAGGTCTATTTGAAAGAGAATATCTTTTATGAGAGAGAAAACTGCAAAGACAGAAAGAATGCCTTGAACATATATCTAATAAAAATATCTTTTCTTCAAAGGACTCAAAACATTTTAATAAGTTAACTTGCCCTTATAACTTCTTTGTCAGAATGTTGAAACCATAAAACAAACAGAAACTAAACCATCCTTATGTTTATTGTCTGAGAGAGGAGAAAATATCTCCACTAGACAGAAGGATAATTTTTGAAAGATTCACTGCTATGCAACTTTCCCTCTTTCAATACCCGATTCTGGCTTTTCACATATGAAAAAATAAATAAATGTACACCCCTCTTTATTTCCTAAACTCATGGTTCAGAATATTTTCTTTGCCCATCCAGCATGAGTTTCTGAAAACCACTTAGTGTAAAGACTACCGTGTCATTGGTTAAACCTGTTACTGAGAATTAGAAAAAAATTGATCTTTTTAGTTGTCTCTTAAAAGTGGATCACTAGGGTGGTATCTGTTTTTACCCTTGATAATACCCTAATTATTCTAAAGGGTAAAGAGAATACTGTGTATAGAAGAATTCCCCAATTTCTTGCACTATATGGAGAACCCCATCGGAAAAATAAATGAAGCAAATTAAAAAAGCAAAGCAACAAGCTCAAATGACACAGCACAGATTGGAAGTAGAACTACAGAGAGTAAGAGTCCATAGGATGGAATAAGAGAGGCTTTACGGGGAGGGAAAATTGGGAGTCAAACTAGAAGAAAATGATAGTTATATGCCAAAGAGAGTATTAACCAAGTATCAATGAAAAAAAATTTACTCTAGCAGGTAAAAGGCTTGCACTCATTAAAAGAAGGTATACACATAGAACTTCACACGCACAAACATGTTTGCAAAAGCAGAATATAATTTAATGTATTGGCCTCAATCTACTAAGCATAGACCAGACTGGTTTCCCAACATGCTGATCCAAAATCCAATGGAGCAGTGAAGAACTCAGACATCCTTACATCAAGAACTGATTGATTTATCTCTGTCTAAACCACCCTTATTTCTCCCTGTGATATATTTTTTTAAGATTTTATTTATTTATTTGACAGAGAGAGATCACAAGTAGTCAGAGAGGCAGGCAGAGGGAGAGGGGGAAGCAGGCTCCTCGCCGAGCAGGGATCCCCATGAGGGCCTCGATCCCAGGACCCTGAGATCATGAACTGAGTGAAAGGCAGAGGCTTTAACCCACTGAGCCACCCAGGCGCCCTCCCCGTGATATTCTTTCATGTGGTATTTCTGCCTTTACCCTTGACTCTTCTGATATATTCTCAGCACAGCAGCTTTTAAAATGTTAAGAGCTATGTCACCCTGCAGCTCCAAACACTTCAATGGCTGGCTTTCTATCCAGCTCAGAGTAAAAGCCAAATGCCTAACAGGCCTCTTCGAACTGCCCTCTTCAGCTCCCATTACCTTTCTGAATTACTCTTACTAACTCTCCCCTTGCCTTGCCTTCTCTGGCTCTGGGCTGCTTGCTGCTCATCAAACACACTGTCTTGGTCCATGAGGGTAGCTATAACAAAAATACCATAGACCAGGTGGCTTAAGTACAGCATTTACTTCTCACCGCCCTGGAGGCTGGGAAGCCCAAGACCCACGCGCCAGTAGATTGGGAATCTAATGAGAACTCACTTCCTGGCTCATAGATGGCACTTTCTCGCTGTGTCCTCACGTGGCAGAAGTGGGGAAGGGAGCTCACTTGGGTCTTTTTTATAGCAGCACTAATCCCATGAGACCTCTGTCCTCATGACCTAATCACCTCCCAGAAGCCCCACCTCCCAGTACCATCACATTGGGGCATAGGTTTTAACATACATATTTTAGAGGGTCACATTCAGCCCACAGCTCATACCAATATTCCCCCCTTAGGGAATTCGTGCTCCCTCTTCCCTCTACCTGCCGCCATCTTCCTCCAGGAATCCAGAGTCTCACCTCTGTGAAGCAAAGAGTCTCACCTCTGTGAAGTGTTTGCCTGAATTTTACCTTCTTGATGGATTCTACCTTCATCAGCCTATTTAAATTTACAATCCATTTACCATATCCACCTCTGTCTCTTTATTCTTGATTTTGAATACCCTGCTCTTTATTTTCCATTTCGCTTATCCCTTTCTAGAATTCCAACATACTATGTAAGTTAGTCGTGTCTATTTGATGTCCTCCATCATTACTGTGCAAGTTTCACAAGGGCAAAAATATATTTTGTCTGGTGGTAACAGGGGGTTGGTTGCAAACACTGATACATTCCAATTATCTCGAAGCATTCCAGGCTCTTAGTTTGCTTGGTTATGTAAGAGGGAAAAAATGTTGCAAGAAAGAAGGCAACAGTTATAATCTAGTCATGTTTGTGTTCCCTTAGTTTAGCATTTGGTACATAATAGGTATTCAATATAGATCCGCTGAACTAAACTGAATCTCTAAAGATATTTTTCTTTAATTCCAAGTAGCAATGAATGACGAGAAAAGGAATATAACTAATATTTCAGGAATGAATGGCAGTTGAAATTTTTTTGCCATAAACTGGGGAGTTTTGTTGCCTATAGCCATTTAGACACTGTTATTCTTAGATATTTTTGTTTGCTTGTTTTTTTTTCTATAATCGAACTAATACTCCAACTTACATGCAAATGAGGGAGAAATGCTGTAAGCCTAGAGTTTTGAAAGAATGTGTGCTTATTTCATTTGATTGTTTGTGTTACTTTTTGTCCCCATGGAACCGAACACCTCAGAATTTTATCTGTGATTCTATTTGCCATTTGTTTTGTCAGATCTGGAATTTGGCCATGAATGATTTCTTTCTGAGTCATTCTATAAATAGTAGAATCCATGTAAGAAAATTTTTCTCTCTATTATACTAATAGTTACATTAGAATATGTCAATCCTGCAGAAAATTTACTATAAGCTTGTTTGGAATTGAGAAAATGTAATGGCATACCTAATTTTATGAAATTAAAATTACTAGTTGATAATAAAAGAGTAGATAATAAATAGTGTGGAAATGCTGTGGGTTTAATAGATGAGTGTGTAGTGTGTGTACGTGTGTGTATGTGTGCATGGGTGTGAATGCCCGTGGGGGGGGTGCACACAGTTGTTTTGATGGAAGTGGTAGTCCAGCAGTGATGATGTCCTTATTTTAATTTTTCAGAACGATACAAAGGGTTTCTAACATAAATAAAGTAAAGGCAGGGAGTAATCACAAATTTGGCTTCAGATAGGAGTAGTTCCAAAGTGCTGGAAATTGAAAGAAAAGGTTGAAACAGTTTGAATTTATAGAATGCTCCTTTAAATAGGATTTCCTATAAATTATATTAAATGCTAAATTTAGGTCTTGTTTTCTATTTTGTGTTTGAATTCTCATTGCTACACTCTTTTAGAAAGAAAGCAAAACATATTTTTTGAACACATCTCTAAGTTGGCTAGTGTCACTGTAAATCTCTATGCGGAAAATTCACTCTCTGTCTTTCCTCTAAGACTTTTCTGAAATTTTCTATTAATTCCATTGGATTTAAAAACCATTTGTTCCACAGGGAATTATTTTTGTTTCTTTCAGGGAATGAGACAATCCAGAAAAATGTTATACTACATTTGGATCTAGGCATCTTAAGGCACTGAGGTGACTTTGTATGACTAAAAGAATTGTGTACCCTAAAGTTCTGCATTGAGAACCCAAATGTAAAAACAATGAGAAAACAAATCTCAAGTGCTAATACAAATGCATTGTAAACAAAGAGCAATGTGAGTTCCACATTGTCATCCTAACATGCAGAAATCTTGCTCTGTCAATTTATTTGAGACTTCAGGTCAATTGAAAAATATCTATGTGTGTGCCATGTGCTTAACATTTTCCTTATCTCACTTAAACAATAGTTTTGAAAGGTAGCAGAATCTGGTTCTTTCCTGATGCCCTGTCATAAATAGGAAGACATTAAATGATCTAAGCCAGACTCAGAGTAGCAAGTTCAAATCAGTTATAGATTATTTTTTCCCTTTAATAATTTTACATTTTACTATTAGTAATAGTATCCTATGATAATGCTTTTGTAGGAAGACTTGACCAATATCAGTATGTTACAGAATTCATGATATTATGCAACTTATAAAAAGGGGTTCTCCATTAATATCGAATGGGTATTAATATTTGCTAATCTGACTGCATGACTATATCCATCTCTCCTCCCTTCAAAGAACAACAAAACAAAATAAAACAGAGAACTCCATTGGATTGAAAACTCTTGTTTTGAATAAGTTTTTTTATCCTTTGATGTCTTTTGTCAACAGAGCTAAAAGCAATCCTTTGTTCCTATAGTAATTTCCTCATTATTCCTGGGTCCTATATAATTGTACCTTTTAAAGAATTGTCTTCCTATTTATATTTATTGATTGATATAACTTTCATTGCAAAATTCTTCTTTTAATCTTTTCAAATGTTCTTGTTTGGTCACTTTCCTCATCGCAGTAATTTTTTAAATATCTGAACTCACAGAGGTTTGTTCTGAAAATTGGAAAAGCTCTAGTGATTCTATGATAGGGTTCATAGATGCCACAGTCTGATATATGAATTATGCTGTAACTCTAAAAATCATAACATTTACAATTCTGAAATAGTTACCAAGTCCGTGATTTATTCCAAAATATAATGCTGGTTTAAAGTCTTGCTTTCATGATCTTGGGATTGTGATGGGTTGATGCGATAGTCTTGTGATTCATGAGGATGGCTCATTCATTATTTTTGAGTGGGATAAAGATAGTAGAGCTTATTTATAACTCCCTTAATTGTTTGAAGCTAGAGATGGAGACATAAAATTCTACAACTTAGTTTGCCCTATTCTTGCTTATGTTGTATCACAAGGACAAAGATTCATTAAAGAGACCTTTAAAATGTGTTAATCTAGGTACTTTAATGAAATTTGTTTGCAGGGCAACCTGTCCCACTTATTTATGCTTAGTAGTATTCATACATAATGGTAATGTGACTGCTCATCTCTAAACCATTAAAGAAAGAAATATGAGAAAAGGGTGCATGATGATTAATTTGGGGTGGACTGCTGAGAAGTTTTTTTGCCTTTTAAAGCAAACTATGCTTATCTTACTTAGCCTTTTAAAAAAACATTAAAATTTGAATTAAAATATGCAGTAGACCAGGAACACTGTAAAATTGAAAAGGTAAGTAGTATTTATCACCATGAATAAAGTATATGAAATAGATTTAACACATAGTTCCTAAGAAGTTAAAGGTTTCAGTATTCTATAAACATTATATCAAAAAATAAATTTCTTTTAAGAATATTTTATCTATTCTCCAACTATTTTTATATTCTCAACTCTGTTTCTCTTCTTCCTCAGAGAAAGAAATATCCCAGGTCTTCTTTCATTAATCATCCCACTTTTGCTTTTGATCTTACATTGTCTTTTGAATTTTCACCTTTTCCCTTTTATTTTTCCTCACTTCTCTACTCTAGCTACTTCTACAAATACTAAATATATATTCAAACAACTCTTCCTCTGTGAAACAAACCACTACAATATGGTTATGATCAAAACATAGTAGCTTAAAATCCATGAAGATTTGCCTTTTGCTCATTAATTTGAAATTTGGACAGGGATCAGTGTGTCTAGCTCACCTGTAATCCTTTCAGTATCAGTTGTGATGGTTCAAAGGTTGAAAGCTGGTATCCTCTGAAAGCTTGTTCATTTACATGTCAGGAGGCAGCTGTGGGCTGTCACTAGGAAATTTAACTGAAACTGTCAGCCAGAACACCTTCCCATGTGGCCTGGGTTTCCTTACAACATTATGGCTAGATTCCAAGGACAGGATCCCAAGGGAAAGGGATCCAGGTAGAAACTGTATCACTTTAATGACATTGCCTCCAAAATCATGCAGTATCACTTCCACTGCTTTTTATTGATAGAGGCAGCCAAGAACACCTGCCCAATTTTAATGGAAGGGTAAATAGATTTACCTCTTGATGGAGTACTCGCAGTGCTCTGAAAGACCATGTGGGACCAGAAGTAAAGCTGTGGCCATTTTTGGAAGGTGCAATCTTCCACAGTCTGCCTACAGGAATTCACAACCCCATATGCTGTATGCACTGTCACCCTCCTCCAAGAACACCCTAAAATCCCATTTCAGAATCAGTCTAGTCCTTAAGTATCAGGATTGCCTCCTCAATACAAATGCAGTTACAGATGAGGTCTTTCAGATACACTTCTTTAAGTATCCTTCTTTGAGTACAGTTTCCAGTCTAAAGACCTGAGAACTAGAGATATCTCCTCTCCCCCACTTCCAACACATAATGGTGAGACAGACATCCATAACTACTACATACGCCTTCTCCAAAAAAGTACAAATTGGAGGCCTACAACAGTCACTAATCCACAGAAATTCTGATGCCATTTGGATCACATATTGCTAGTTTCTGGATCAAGATTCACTGTTACTGCCTGGAGATGATCCGTCATAGCTCTTGGCTCTGTTCTTTGGACTCCTGGCTTTCAAGGAACTCCTTCATTATCAACAGAAAAGTGGAAGAAGCTAGCCACTACGTAGTTTCCTTGACTTGTTTCCTGCCAATTGTAGTATGGAGATTCAAAGTCCTCTTCATTTGGTTTGTCTTTTTTAGTTCAAGCCACCAGTGTTTCTATTAGTGAAGTTCTCTTTAAAGCTTTGTGGATTTCCTATGATTGCTACTGGAGTTTAGCCCATTAGATGAAAGGCACAACCACAAATCTCATTGAGATAAGCCCTTTTCTGTCTTAGGCTTCCTGTAAGGATGTTGGTGGTTTTGCCCTTATGATTCTAAGATGTTCACTTGCTACTTAACGAGTATAATAAAATCCTTATGATCCTTAGAGGGCCTTTTTCTGACTTGGATAGACTCACAAATAGTGATTGGATTCAAGAGTAAGCATCCCAAGACAGATGGCCAACAGGAGCTCTATCTCTTTTATGACCTAACCTTTGAAGATACTCATGATCATCTCCTCCACATTCCATTCATCATGGCAATCACAAAGGCCAATCCAATTTCATTAAGAGGAAATGGAGTCTACCTCTTTATGGGGGAGTAGCAAAGTTCTGAAAGAGAATGTGGAACCAGAATTACTGCTCTCCAGTTTTTGAAACTACAGTCCTATAATCTTCAACATACTGTCACAACTTCCTTACTTTAAATTTATATCTCAAGTAACTATAATCTTGTTACCTATTCTTTTTTTAGAAGATTTTATTAATTTATTTTAGAGAAAGAGTGCAGTGCACACTAGCAGAGGGAAGGGCAGAGGGAGAGGGACAGAACCTCAAGCAGACTCCAAGCTCAGTACAGAGCCTGATGTGGGGATCGATCCCAAGACCCTCAGATGGTGATCTGAGCAGAAACCATGAGTCAGATGCTTAACCAACTGAGCCACCCAGGTGACCCTCTTTCTACCTATTCTTATCTTTAAAAACAAAGAAACAAGCACACTCTGCTAAGTATCCAAAAATCTCCAATCATCTATAGATCTTAACCATTTTCAGTCTTCAAATTATTTGATTCATATGTGGGTTTGTTTGTTTACAATATTGGTAATCACTCAATGCATCAAATTCATTCTCTATTGTCTTCTGGCTCTATACTGAGTATCACCTTTGATCATTTTCTTTGAGCATTCTTTCTTAATAACTGATGGTTTTTTTCTTTTTTAGCCTGGTCCTCAAAAGTGAGTTTTCCCCAAAACTTGAATGTCAGCTCCTTTTTCTACATTTCCTACATTTTCTTCTAAGCAATCTTCTAAAACCAAGTCTCTAAACTGTATTTGTACTTGCTACTCCTCTGTTAAGTTTGAGATTCAAGTTTCCAACTGTTGACTAGACATTTCAACATGAGAACTTCACAACTACTCTATATTCATCATTTATAAAACCTAGGCTCCTTATTTGTTCTCATAAAACTGAATCCTGTTCTCATGTTCCCTTGGTTAAAGCCTTTACTCTTACCAAACTCAAAAGATAGCAAACTTAATCTTCAAACTTCTGCCTCCAGTAGTAACAAAACATAGTTATCTTTCTGTCATTTTCTGTCTTATGGCTCACACATCCAGCAGAGGACAGGGCCCTCTACCATCTGGTTCAACATACGTCCAGGTAAAACTCCCTACCTCTAGATTGCACGAGTCTTCCAAACCACCTCAAAGTCTAAAAATGCACTTAAAGTCACATACTTTTGCTCACACTGTTATTCCTATTTTGAATTATTCCTACTTATCATCAGTCTGGAAAACATGAATACATCCTCCATTATTGTATAAATATCCACTCTGAAAAAAACTTTTGATTTCTTACTGACCCCTTAACAAAAATAACACCTTGGTCCTCTAAAAATAAATTGTTTAAGTGTCAGTCTTCCCCACAAAACTGTGAGCATCCTGTGGACGAGAACTATTTATTTTAATCTCTGTACTCTTTACATATATAATCACAGATCATCAACTTAAATCTAATTAACTTTTGAACAACCCACACAACTATCTTAGCATTGTCTTGCTACCTTTAATTCATACTTTGGAATATTTCCTAATTAACAAATTTTCTAATGAACATAATGAATATATTTGATAAGTGCATATGTGCTTTGGTAGCATTTGCATTTGTGTCTATTTATCAGCGTTTGTGTAGAGATATGAGTACCTTATTGCTGGGGTTTTCAAAGTGTATCCCATGGATCCCCTCCATGGAAGAGCCTCAGGAGCTTCTCTGAGAAGAGGATTGATTACATACATTCCAAACATGGCCTTTCTTGCTTGGCATACCTGCTACCCCACCGTAACAACTTTACAGATTAGATTTGGACACATTTTCATTTTAAAAAGGTTTCTATTACTGAAATATTTTAAAACATTGTTTGTCAATTTTTGCCTTTATTCTTTTTGTTTCCTTAAAGCCAAACTGGGGTGGGGGATTCATAATACTGAAAGGAATTGTTAGCCTCATCATTTATGGATAATTTATGTTGGATATTTAAAAAAGAAATCAGAAAAGAGAATAGACCCTTGACCTTAGTTGGATGCCCTGGTACTTAAAGTGGTTGAATATGTGTGCAACAATGATGAAAGGGAGCAGAACCTAAGACTATAAAATAAGCTGTGGAGATATTTCTGAAAGGCAAAGTGTGACCAGATATTTTATCACATTTGTATCTCTATGGAAAAGAAATCTGCACTCAAAAATATCATATATTGTTTGACTTTTGCATCTCTGACTTTAGTTTAACTTTTTGGAAATACATCTGATAAAAGTATAGAAGATTTCCTCCATTTATAAGCTATTGATTAATTAAATCAAAACAAGATGAAAGTTCTCTGTTTTAAGATTCTGTGTCTGCCAGCTATAATAATACATTAACATCACTTATAAAATCCATGGAGTTTAAGGCATCTTTGGAAAAGGGTCTATATTTCATGGTACCATAATCCCTCCCAATCTCAGCAACTGGACTGACCAAATTAACCTTTACTTTTTCTATTCTTCTTTCACTTAAACTTTCCTATTTCCTATACTTCTTTTACATTATTCTCTTACAAAGGAACTGGATCTGGACAACACAACCTGGAAAAAGGTCAGTCTCAACACGCCGTTTAAAATAATTATTTATTGTGGGCCTTTTGGAATCCAGGGATCTCTAACTGTTGTTCATGTCACTGAGCCCCTACATGTGCACATAAACATGAATCAAAATGTGGCTTACAATCAAATGACAGAGAAAAAAATTGACACTAAGCCACAGTCTCTAGTCAGTCCGTTTTTGTTGGACATTCTCATGGTACATGCCAATAAATACTAGATTCCTTATGTGCTAGTTTGTAAGCTACTGTTTTTCAAGCATCTGACCCACTTATCTTCTATACTTTGGTTCTGGAGATGGGACTCAGCAAACCATAATTCTCTTTTACCAACTGGCTCTCTGTTAGGTTGTTAATTACGGGTGCTAGAGGGAACCTACAGGAGAAAAGGAGAGTTGGGAATCATTCTTTCCCTTTTGCTTTCAGCTCCTCTCAGTGACACCCCACGAAGCATTTTCACTCTGACAACAACAGATGGTTCCAGTAGCAGTAACTGATTCTAGTCTGCAGTTGTTCCAACACTCCCAGAAATAACCTCATCAGGCTGCTCAGAGACAGTAATAGTGGTTGGCTGATACCCTCTCCTCAAATTGAGTTCCAGCCTCATACAATCCTTCCTCCTAGCTCAGAGACCCCCACACCAAAGAAGAAACACATCCTTCTCAAATGACTGAGTTATGGCTTTCGGGGGAGGTTCCTTTTCCAAGACTAAAGTTTCAATAATATTAACCCCTTTGTTTTGTCCCTCTGTGATAACCTACTGCACATACCCTCTGCCTTTTCAGTTCTTCCTTACCTGGTTAATTATGTTTTACATTAAATTTTTCTATTGCAATCCTGGTGTGGTTCCTAGAATGCAAAATGAACACTAACTGATATATTCTGTCTCTGAAAAAAAAATGGCAATTAACCATCTTTTATGATTATATCATGTCAATCTGCTTCACCTTCCTTCTCATAGAGGATATGGAAGAATCAAATGATTAAAAACTGTAAAGCGTTTTGGAATGCAGTAAGAAAAACCCATATAATTGTATATATTATATTTTAAGAATACAAAAGGTGACAAGATATTTAAGCCTAAGAATAAAACAAAACGAACAAAAATGCCATAAGTTTTATCATATTCTCTTCTTGCTTTTTTGCCTTGCTTTTATGAATTGGAGTGGTAAAAGTGATGTAGGAGTTCACAAGAGAATCAATGTCTGGTTAAGTATTTTAAAAATACTTATAACAAGGAGTGCCTAGGTGGCATAATTGGTTAAGCATCCGAGTCTTGGTTTCAGCTCAGGTCTGATATCAGGGTTGTGAGATTGAGCCCAGCATCAGGCTCCAAGCTCAGCATGAAGTCTGCTTGAGTTTCCCTCTCCCTCTCCTTCTGCTCCTCCCTCCCATTCTTGCTCTCTCTTTCTAAAGTAAATAAAATCTTTTTTTAAAAAAAGATTTTATTTATTTATTTGACAGAGAGAGATACAGCAAAAGAGGGAACACAAGGAGGGACAGTGGGAGAGGGAGATGCAGGCTTCCCACTGAGCAGGGGGCCCAATGTGGGCTCAGTCCCAGGACCCCGGGATCATGATCTGAGCCGAAGGCAGATGTTTAATGACTGAGTCGCCCAGGCATCCCTAAATAAAAATCTTTTAAAATATACTTATAGCAATACAGTTTGGCATATAAACTGTCTCTTTTGTCACAAATAATACGGATAACATTCATAAAACACACAAATCTTACTTAACTTAGGTGGTCTATAGTATTTTCAAGAAGATACCAAAAATTATCTCTTTAATAGTCTTAATTATAATAATAAAATATTATGATCTCAAGTTAGATTTATGGGTGATATGTTTAATGTAGTAATTTTCTAGAAAGCAAGGAGGTAATGTATTTATTTTACCCTTGCATGTTATACTCATTAATAGAAATTAAGTAGGATAAAATAAAATACTGAACAGTTTTGATGTTATTTTTCTATTCCTCCAAGTTTATCAATAATAGTTTTGTTTAACACACGTATATATCTATACATTCTTATGGTAATTATTATTTAATTTTTTTGAGAATCACCATACTGTTTTCCACAGTGGCTAGACCATTTTACATTCCTAACAACAATACACAAAGCTTCCAATTTCCCAACATCCTCCCCAACACTGGTTATTTTCTGGTTCTTTTGTTAAGTTTTTCATTTTAATTCCAGTATAGTTAACATACAGTGTTATATTAGTTTCAGATGTACAATATAGTGATTCAACACTTCCATACAACATCCAGTGCTCATCACAAGTGCCCTCTTTAATTGCAGTCACCTACTTCACCCACCCACCCCCCACCTCCCCTCTGGTAACCATCAGTGTGTTCTCTATAATTAAGGGTCTGTTTCTTGGTTTGTCTCTTCCTCCTTTTGTGGAGGGGGTGGTGTTTTGTTTTGTTTCATTTTCTCGTTTGTGTTGTTTTTTTAAATTTCACATATAAGTGAGATCACATGGTATTTGTCTTTCTCTGACTGGCTTATTTTGCTTAACTTTATACTCTCTAGCTTCATCCATATTGTCACAAATGGCAAGATGCATTTTAACTGTGCAAATGACTTTTTTTAAATTGTTAGCTGTAGTTGATAAAACCAACTTATTGTCCTCAAAAAGTCTCATTTTCTACCCTAATCCTTACCTCTTTGACTTTTGTCTTAGGAGATCAAATTCTTCCTAGGGCAATGTAGGAGATTTGTCCAGTGATATGTGGAGTGACCTGTACTTTTGTATGTCTTAAAGTACTTGGAAAAAAAGAGAGAGATGACTTCCATTTTGTATAATGTTTCCAGAAATTTTGTTCATTTATTTCCATTTGTTTGTCAGAGCTATGTCAACTCTAAAAACAGCCCCCCACACACACACTTTTTTTTTTTTTTTGGTAAAAAGGAACGAGGGTCAACAAATACTTAGTGCAAATTAGACTGTAACATTAAAGGAAAAGATGGTTCTATTGATAATAGGAAACTATTTAACTATCTGACAAATAGCAGCCACTCAAATAACTATTAAATAAATGTTTTAAGTTTTCTTGGTAGAATAAACTTTTAATGTCACAGGACGTTGAATCGCTTATGAATGTCCTGAGAAAAATGTATAGATTATCCTTGGATTTGTTTGAATGCAGAAAGAATGGCTGTTTTATTAATTCAGAATTTGAAACAAACTGTTAGAAACTTCACCCCAATGAATGAAATTTTATAGACAGAAATTATAAAAATATAAAGAGGGAAACCTGGCTGGCTCAGTCAATGGAGTGTGTGACTCTTGATCGTGGGGTTATGAGATCAAGCCCCAATTGGGTATAGAGATTATTGAATAGTAAAAATCTTAAGGGGAGTCTGGGTGGCTCAGTTGTTAAGTGTCTGCCTTCAGCTCAGGTCATGATCCCAGGGTCCTGGGATGCATGCCCATGACTGGCTCCCTGCTCAACGAAAAGCCTGCTTTCTCCCTCTCCCACTCCCTCTGCTTGTGCTCCCTCTCTCTGTAAAATAAATAAATAAAATCTTTAAAAAAATAAAAATCTTTTAAAAAAAGGAAAAATAAATATTTAAAAGCAGAAAAAACAGTACTTGAAAACAAAGTTATAGTGAAAAGTTGAAAGGGTATAAAATAGCAGGTAGGTTTTAACTTTTCTACTGTGAAGTGACTCTCCGTTTTTGAGGGATATACAGTGCTGGAGAGCATTCACAGTATTTGTGAAACATGGCGATGAGCTACAGTCCAGGACTGTGTGGTAGCACACAAGAAAGAAGTAGAAGCAGATTTTCTGGTATTTTTCTCATAATTTATAATCTGGGGTCTTTATGCAGCATGCAGCCAGATTGGGGGAATCACCAAATGAAGGTGCCTTGGAGATTCTCACAACTGTCATTGTTAACCTAGTTAACCTCAACAAGAAATTTGGAGGACTGTCTCTGACCTTAACTCTTTAATTCTCCTAAAAACTAGAAGGACTTGGTTTAGGAGATTAAAAATATGCTAAGACAAAACATAGAAGCAAGAGGTTTGTTTTGCAGAGGAAATTGCCTAAAGAAATACTTTGAGTCTCTTTTGTCTTATTTTGTTTTGGTTTTAGTTTCTTTTTGTGCATTTCAACCATATAAAAGATTTACAGCAATGCATCTCAGATTGGGAGGAAAACTCATGAGACTATTTTCTTAGTCCTCTCACCAGTAAAGTAACATACCATTTACTGGATTTACAGAATAGATAATAAGCTCTCAGAGGAGGTAAAGGAATTGTCCTCAGTCGTGTGTGACAATGAGTCAAAAAGAGACAGATAGAGGTCTCCTGTTTCTCATTTCTATCATACTTCCAGGATTTTCAGCTTCTGATTTTTTTTTAAGATTTTGTTTATTTGACAGAGAGAGAGAGATCACAAGTAGGCAGAGAGGCAGGCAGAGAGAGAGGGGGAAGCAGGCTCCCTGCTGAGCAGAGAGTCCGATGCAGGACTCGATCCCAGGACCCTGAGATCATGACCTGAGCTGAGGGCAGACACTTAACCGACTGAGCCACCCAGGCACCCCAGCTTCTGATTTCTTAAAATATAAACCGTTAAATAAATCTAATGTTACATACCCCAAATTTACTTTGAACATTACTTAAAGTAACCAATGATGAAGAAAAGATTCTGAGTTATTACATTCTTTTGCATGTGATTTTAAGGTTAAAAATAAAAAATATGAGGTCAAAAGTTTTCATCTGTTAGTTCCGAAAATGCCCTCATTTGACTGTGATTGACAATTTTTGACAATGATTGACAGACTCCGATGAGCAATGAAAAAAATAACAGCCTTAAGTATTTTGAACAAGTTACATTTTAAAAGAATTAATGTTACTAGATTAACAGTGGTCATGAAGAAAGACTAGACCATGACTTCTCACCTCACGTTACTGGATGATCATTCCTTAAAAAACAATGATCATCATTCTCACAGGTTCTTCCTGGGATTCTAATAGAACAGAATTCTCTTTCAGGTAAGATTTTTATTTTACTATGAATGAAGCCCAAATTAACCCTTTAAGTCTGTCGCTATGCCCTAAGATGTCGACCATTCACTGCAGAACACTAAGCATTGTTTAATTACCTAATGTGAGCTCTTTGGATGCACACACAGGACTTTTTCTCAAATTCATGCAAAATGAGAGGACAATTACACCAAAATCATTTCCAGGTATCACTCTCCCTCTAGACCCAGATTCCTGTTATTATAATTTTGCCTATTTTTCCAATGAGTTAGCAAATCCTTTGGTCTTGGAGCATAAAGTTAGATGTACCCATTTTTAGTTCTT
Source organism: Ailurus styani (assembly GCA_002007465.1). Classification (NCBI taxonomy): domain Eukaryota; kingdom Metazoa; phylum Chordata; class Mammalia; order Carnivora; family Ailuridae; genus Ailurus; species Ailurus styani. Next base: position 314,009 of record LNAC01000345.1, read on the forward strand.
GAAGAAAATCGAAGCTCCAGCTATGAGCTTCATTCATCCAGGATCTCATCTAGAAAGAAAGGGTGATTTTTGACATATGAAATGTAGATATGAGTCAGTCTTTCAACAAATCTCCCAATAAAAGTTCATTTTGTCTCCTAAGCAAACATTATTTCCTAAATTTCTGGTTTTTTCAATGGTCTTATAACTTTAAATAATTATCATCCAATATTCACTTTGTCTTCTCACTGTCTTTCTTGGTACAGTTCCAATTTATTTCTACATATTATTAATTTTCTTTTTATATTATTTCTTGTATTCTTCATTTTCCTTTAATTTCCAAAGTCATCACCTTTTCTGTTGTTCACATCATTAAGCTTAGATATTACAATGGCTTCCATTAAGACTGAAAACAAATTGTTGCAAGAGCAGAATAAGGAAATCATGCTTAACAGCAGAAACATGTATGAAAAAGCAAAGGAGTATTGATTGGCAATATACTTAATGTTAATCAAAAGCCATTCATGTTGGGTTGCAGTATTAGAAAGATTAGCATTAAAATACAGAGTTTGGGACAATGTGGTGTATTGGGTTTTAGAATTCCATGATCCAGATTTGAATCTTGATTGTCTGACCTTAACTAATGGCCAGATTTCTTCATCTGTAAAAAGGAGGTAATGATTAACTATCACTTATTGTGTTTACTCTGTGCGGGGAATAAGTGCTTTCTTTATATGTCTTATTTCATTTAACCTTCATAGTAACCCTGTTAAATGAATAGCATTGTTATCCTCATTTTACAGAGAAAAATAATGAGTCCCAGGATGGCAAATTAATTTTTTCCAATATTACACAGCTAATCTATGACAGAACATGAATTCCAGCCCCTGGTCCTGATCAGACATCAGAGCCTGAATTCTAACCCCTGAGATTTGAGTGAGATTATTATGCATGTTCACAGCTGATATTGGGCTGCACACTTAGTAGGTGTTTAGCAAATGGTGGCTTCATGCCCATGTAATTTGTGCTTGTTAGGACATACTTTAGGTACCAGATTCATTTACTTTAGGTACTAGATTCACATATTTTAGTTATCATATGAGGTAAAATATATTGTCAACTAAAGTGAGTTGTGCCATTTGAAGAATGAGTAGGCTCTTGACATGTACCATATGTAGCAAAGGTGAAGTGTTGGGCATGTTCAGTCTGAAGAAAAATTAACTCTGACTGCCCATGATACTTGTTTTCAAAGTATCGTTTTATGTATGACCTAACAGAGTGGAACTTGATGGGTGAAGGGTATATAAGAGGAGGTTTCTTAATCTGTAGGAAAGCTCTTTCTAGCAATCACATTTGCCCCAGGGTAGATGGAAGACTGCCTTGGGTAAAAATAATTAGAATCCAAAAAGCATACTATACCTGGCCTTGGTTACATTCAGAGTCTTCGGCTAGAACCATCTATTTTTTTTTTTTTAACGATTTTTTTTTTTGAGAGAGAGAAAGAGTGTGCATGTGCAGGATTCAATCCCAGGACCCTGGGATCCTGACCAGAGCAAAGGCAGATACTTAACCAACTGAGCCACCCAGGTGCCCGTAGAATCATCTTTTTATAAGACTTCTGGTTGAACACTTGAGTTCAATAGCATCACCATCCTCTACCTCAGCCCCAGTTGTGAAACCATTTAGTCATTTGTTTTGGGTATGCTTCATCATCCTCTCACCTCCACAGTTTGATTTTCGATCCCTCTCCTACTGGCTTCCCACTGCTACGTCTTTTATCAACACTTGCCATGCTGCTCTCTGGAAACCCTGACCCATTAACAAACAACCAGATGGCGTCATCCTTTTCACTCAGTGCCTTATTTGCTTACATGTCTTATCCCAAATCTGACATTCCCTTGAATCAAACTCTTCTCCTGTTTTACTTTCCTGTGTCAGAGACCGATTTTCCCACATTCTTATACCTCAGGGCCAAGACTTGGGTGGACCTTCTTGATCTCGAGGGCCATTCCAAACAATACTCTTAAATTTCCCACAGACCACTTCTCTGAGGCTCCTGTCATCTAGGTATTTAGCACTCTGTCCATTCTTGTCATTGTTTTTTTAGATCTCCACATTTTTTTTGAGAAGTTTGGTGTTTTTCTCACAGGCGACCAGAGTGATTTTAATATACACATTGTTGAATAATCCAACTGCCTACCCCTTCAGTCCCTTGCTCTTCATTTTTCCATCTTCCTTCTCCTCTGCTGCATTTCAGAAATGTATTTCTAAGGTTTTATTATAGATACTTCTCACACCCTTCATGCAGCCTGGCACACATCAAAAATATATTTGGTTAATACTTCACCCCTTTGTATTGACTTACCCAAAACTGCTTTTGGAACTTAAGCTTAAACATCTCACTTCATTTGTCCAATTCATATCTCCTGTCCCTTTCTCTTATTCTTTAAAATATTTGTCTCTCACCCTCTCTCTTATACTGGACAGTTTCCATCTCTCATCTGAACTTTACCTCCTTCCCTGTAGAGTTTAGACTCCATAGCCCTTCTCTTCAGTGTCTTGGTTGTTTTTATTCTTTTTTTTTTTTTAATTCTCTGCATCTTTCACCTCATCCTGGAACAATTCATCTTCTAAAGATGCTTAAACTCTTTCCATCTGAAAACGACACCTTTGAACACACAATCTCCTGTAGCTACCATTTAATTGTTCCCTCTATGAGTAAAAGTCTTGAAACTTTTAGAAAAAGGACTCTACAGATGCTCTTTCTACTTCCTTACATTCCATCCATTCCTCATCCCACTTAATCTGGTTTCTGGTTTCACTACTTCACTGAATCTTCTTTCGCTAATATCTACTTTGCCGTCAATATTGCCAGATCCAATGAAACATTTGTTGTCTTTATGCCACTTCATCTTTGTGACAATTGCTCTCTATGGCACTCATTACTTCCTGAAATGCTCTTTCCTCTGAGCTTTTGTGATCCTTCTCTCAAGGAATCCCTCCTTTTGCTCCATTTCTTCCATTCTGTCATCTTCCTGTACTTTGTTTCTCCCACTCAGATTTAATATATTATTTACTCTCTCTCTGAAGGACCTTAATAAAACTCAGAAATTCAACTACCACACATGCCTTGATGACTCTTAGCTTCCAGGCAAGAAGTGTCAGCATCAGAATACCACCCTTCTATATCAAACTGCCTTGTAAATATCTCTAAATGTCTGAAACTCCTATCACTGCCTAAATTCAGCTTTTGTCCTCTCCTTTTCCACAGCCACTCCTGTTTTTCTTCTGCCTTGCTGCAGTAGCCTCTCGTTCTGTACAGTCTGGACCCTTTCATCTATTCTTCTCGCTGGTGTCAGTGTGACCTTTCTAAAATGCCATTTTGATCATGTCACTAGCTGACTTTCAAGCCTTAAGTGGTTCTCGAGAGTGCCTTGCTACAGTCTACAGTTCATGGCTTAACATCCAAAGCCCTTCACACTGAGGCCCAGACTTATTTCTAGCCCAATCTTCGATCATTGCTAATTCTTGTTTTCACCACTTCCTCATATGCTTTTTCCTGTAGTGTGTGAGATTGTCTCGTATCTCTGTACACTCTCACTTATTATTACCTCTTCATAGAGTACACTTCCCTTATTTTGTTTATCCAGATAATTTCCAGGAAGTCTTTCCTGACTAGTGACTACCTTAGGCCTTATTGAGATATCCTCCCTTTGCTTCCATATCTCCTTTTGCATACTCCCTATCTTGGCAGTTATTAGTTCATCCACCAAGTATTTATTGAGTACCACATATTATATTTTAATTTAAAACTTGCTCTTTTTTTTTCATAAAACTGTGAGTTCCCTAAGAAGAGAGACTATATCCAGTTTTAGGTTGGAGTCTCAGGACCTAGGATAGGTATAGGGATAGGTAGGTGGCATGCAATAAATATATGTGGAATAAGTTCCAATCACAAGAGTCACTGAAAGAAGCATACCATATTAACAGAATATACTGAGGGACCCATAGCTAATTACTAGGATCTCTAGTCCTAGAGCCAAGCTATTTATATGAGTCATAGATTTATCACTTACTAGCTTTTTGTCTTGAGGGCTCCATTTCTGTAAAATAGAGATAATTGTAGTCTTACTTTATAGAATTGTTGGAAGGTTACATGAATCCATCCATATAAAAAACTTAGAACAGGTCTGGCCATGATAAGAATTCCATAAAGATCAGCAATAGTTGTCACCACAGGTCCAACATCCACAAAATGGCCACTTCATTTTTGCACATTAGGTTTCAGAACCAGACATCTTGTTGATTTAGTTGATCTTCAATCTTCCTTCCAACTCTGAGGCTCTGTGTGTTTATGATAATCAAGTCATGTATTTTGTGTAATATTTGAGTAATTTGGGTTATTGTAATAAAAAATACAGCATTCATTGTAAAGCCGTATGCTTTTTTTTTTGTAAAACAGTAACAAAATTGAGAGTAAGCTAGATTTGATATGTGCCAAAAGTACAGAAATGAATTCAATGTTTAGGCAGGTCCCATTCCTTATTACTTTCTTTTAACTCCAGGCAAATTATAAACCATTTATTTTCAAACCCTGAGAGCAGGTGAAAAATTCAGGCAGGTCTCTAAAACCTAGGCATGACTGTAGGAGCAGAGAGAGTCTCAATGTTATAAATTGATGCCTAATAGATCTCCGAATAAACATTCCCACACTTGTATGTATAAAATTAGAATTTAAGGCCAGACTCAGATCAATCCGACAAACTTTTATAGAGAACTTAGCCCTAGACTATCAGGCATAAAGACAATGAGACATAGTCCGAGCCTTTGAGGAACTCTAAAGACAGATAAAGATCGACAATAAAACCATTATAATACTGTAGGAAGTGAGTTATGACACAGGTGACAGATACTCACAGAGGTTACTATTGTGGCACAGAGAACTAAAGATAAACCGTGCATTCAGGGAATAAAATGACATGTGATTTGAACCAAGAATAGCCAGTAGATGCTCGTCAGGCAAGAAAGAGTGGGGTGAGTGGAACAAGAAGGTAAAAACACAGAGGCATACTACATATGGAGAGCTTCAATGAGTGTAACATTACTAGAAAATAAACTACTAGTGGAAAAGTAATGGGACATGAGAAAAGAAAAAGAGTGTCTTGAATTTCATGTCAATGTATAATAGTCAGCACTCCAGGGAAAAACTGGACTGAAACCAGGAATCGGGGCAATCATGGTCAGAAGAGTTTGACCGCAATTCGCCAAGCACACCAATCACCAATCACACACCCAGGCACACCGGTCTCAAGAAAGTCAACTATTTCCAGTCCTACAAGCTAATGGAGAAGTGTTTTTAATATTCAGACTATGTTCTTACTGGTTTTAAGACCCAGCAAAAATGAGACTGCTGGTGGCTAGAGTCATCAACCATTAATCAACGTATCCCTTTAGAGTGTCGCATTTAATATAAGTTTTCTTTAGTGAGGATTCCTGTTTTCTATTTTGAAGATTAAAAATATTCTGCATTTGGATACTCGAATGTATGAGATTAAGATACTATACTCTGTGATATGTGCTGAGGAATTGATCAAATTAAAAGATGGCAATTTTAGCTTACTTAAGTTGGAGAATAAATCATCTGAATAATTTTTTACTTTGTTTTTTGAACGAGTAGTTTTTAGGTGATAGGAAGTAAACAGCAGAACAAACTGGCAAAAAAAGATAGTAATTACGCCTCAACTTCGTTATTGCTCTTTACTGCTTCACGTTACTAGTCTTCCATTCTCTATTACATGGCATTTCTATTCCCATGAAGCTATTCTACTTGTCAGTCCCTACATTCTGCTTGCTCATTCCCCACAGCTGCACCTGTTCACCTGGTTGAGGATCTCTTTTCTGCGAATACCCCAAGGAAACCTCTTTTCCAGATCTCCTTTGAACTCTGCTCACTTGACAGTTAGGATTGACCACTGATTGTCAGTTTGCTCTCAGATGTCTTCCCTCCCACTGTCTGCTTGGCTTTGTATTTCAGGGAATATTTGCGAGATTCCCTTGACCTCTGATTTCTAAGTTCAGTCAATGGGAGACGCTAGAACAAGACTGGAAGGTGAGATGAGAAGAGAAGACAGGGTATTGATCGCCATCTTTCTCCTTACTGTAGCACGTCTGGCCGCAGGAAGTTCTCATCTCTATGATGGACTCAGCTTCCTGGGACTGAGTCTCCCTCTGTGGTCTCTGTTCCCACTGGATGGCCCCTGGCCTCTGCTCCCTTTAGCTTTCTACACTCGGGGTCTGAATTGTCTCACCGTTTGACATTTATGGTATACATACACCATATTGAGTGAATTTTTCTATAAAGTTTTCATTTGAATAAATGTGGATATTTTGTTATACCTACTCAGGTTTTTAGTCTCTTAAAGAAGGCAATACTAATTTTTAACTCATTAGTTAAACCCTTTCCCAAATAAAATGTTCTTTCTGCATTTAGTGGGTTTTAAATAGTGACTAAAGTTATTGTCTGCTTTACCTGTGCTTTCTAAGAATGTAGTTCTCTTTACCATACTTGTTGTCTGTGTTAAACCTACCATCCAAAAACATTCCATTAGCTCCAATAAACCAACTCAAATGTGCCACAGACACACCAAAAAACTTGCAGCATACTGACTGGTGATGAGGACTTGAATAAGGATGTGGGGCATGCAAATGCAACAGTTAATATTATAAAATCTGAATTTTCAAGTATCGTAATCTACAAAAGTTATTATTTTTGTTTTGCTTATATAATTTTCTGCTTTCAGATTTATTAGCTCATTTAATAACAATTTTTGGGTTTTCAGTAAACACCTACTATATATCAGGCACCATTTGACACTGGGGATACAGCGAAGTACAAAAGAGGTAACGATCCTTACCTTCATGGAGCTTAAATATATAAGGATATATACATCTAAATGTGTAGGTAGATGTTCTTTATATATTCTTCAATATATAACCAATCAGTAAAAAAAGAGATGACCTAATATCTTTTTTTTTTAAGATTTTATTTATCTATTCAACACAGAGAGAGAGAGATCACAAGTAGGTAGAGAGGCAGGCAGAGAGAGAGGAGGAAGCAGGCTCCCTGGTGAGCAGAGAGCCCGATGCGGGCCTCGATCCCAGGACCCTGAGATCATGACCTGAGCCGAAGGCAGAGGCTTTAACCCACTGAGCGACCCAGGCACCCTTTAAAGATTTAATTAATTTATTTATTTACAAGAGAGAGAGATCACAAGCACGCTGAGAGGCAGGCAGAGAGAGGAGGAAGCAGGCTCCTTGCAGAGTGGGGAGCCCGATGGAGGTCTTGATCCCAGAACCCTGGACCTAATATCTTTATTATAAAAATAAATTAGTAAGAAAACAGTGAGCTAATAAACATAAGCTTAGGATTAAACCAGTAATTCATAGAACATAAATAGTAAGCCTATGGGAAAAAATTAAACTCTTTAGTATTACATACAAATTTTTAAAAAATGAGATACATATCCCCGCTTTTGAAGGAACGAAGCTTCGATATATATATATAAAATCTCTCCCATGTGTAAGTTTTTTACTTTATTGAAAAAATATTTCATTCCAAATATTTTATGAAAGAAAATTTGAAAAGAAAAAAATTTGGTATGTTCGAAAACAAAAATACTCATATTCTTTGACTCAGAAATTCTTAGACTAAGAATTTGACATAGGATTTTGAAGATGAATTTTTTTATAAGATTTCATTTATTTCAGAGAGAGAGAGACAGAGAGCACAAGCGTGAGTGGAAGGGGAGAGGCAGAGGGAGAAGCAAACTCTGCTGAGCAGAGAGCTCAATGTGGGGCTTGATCCCAGGCACCTGGGATCATGACCTGAGGGGAAGGCAGATGCTTATCAGACTGAGCCACCCAGGCACCCCTCGAAGATGAATGTTAAAGGTCATAATAATAATAGTACTAAAAGTAGCTAATATCAATCGAATGAATAAGTTGCACCAAGCATTAAACTAAGAATTGTATGTAAATTACTTTGTTTAGGGCTAACATAACCCAAATGGCATTATTAGCTCATTTACAGATGAGAAAATTGAGATTTTAAAAAGGTTTAATTAAAAAAAAAGTTAAAAAACATTCACGTAACCATGGACACAGAACTCAACAGTGGGTTCCTGGAGTTTGCGCCTTGTGATCTGTCACTAGTAACTACACTCTTCATTGCCACCGTCCTAATTTGCCTCTCTATGAAAAAATATGTGAGAATGTTCTTTGAGACATTGTTTGTGATAACAAAGGAAAGCATAGAGGAAACTATAGACATACTCAACAATAGCAGATGGGTTAAATCGATTATGACTTATCCATACTATGGAACATATAATTTTATTATATTTGTTGATGGGATATATTGTGATGCTTAAAAAGAAGTGTGCTCAAAAATATGCATTTGGTGGGATTTCACTATGAGAATAATGAGATTTTAACCTTTTTTGGTTGTTTATCTGTCTTATTTTCCACAATGAAAAAAACTTGTTTTAAGGATAATGACAGTATTATAATTCATATTAATAATATATTATTATATATTATAACAGATAGACCTACCTTAGCTTTTAAAGTCAAGATTTTTCAGCAGAGATTGAGCAGTAACACTCCCTTATACAGAAGTCTGTGTGATTAAGGCTTTCTGCCTGGATGTGTTACATTTCTAACATGAATCCATGTAACATAAATATCATATATTTTAAAGGGTCTGAAAGAGAAGTACTTTTCTAAGCATACCCATATAGTTTGCTTGCAAAAATTCTTAAAATAACTTTTACCCATTAAAACCTTAAGAGGATTACACAAGCTAAATTAGTGCCTGGACTGCAAAAGGCCATAATGAACTTAATATTATTACTTTCCAAAATATAGACCAATTCTTAATAGACTATTTTACAATAGGAAGTGCCTTTGGGGGTCAGTATAACAAAATTAAGATCCGTTTATAAAGCCTTAAACAAGGCCTGGTGGCAGCATTAAAATGTCCCGTGTAATTATTTCCCAGTTCATTTGCTCACGCACCATTTTCCTTCTCAGGCTTGGTTCAAGATAGAATAGACTGACAGATCTCTGACTTTCCTTCCAGGGGTTGCATTTGTATTGTGCTGTTTCTCTCAAATATAAAGTCTACTTACATTTACCTGGGTCAAAGTCAAATTTGAATTGTTGGACCTGAGATGCAATGCTGATTGTTCAAGCTTTGTCTTCACTTCCTTAACCTGAAATTAGTTATGGAGACAGAGTTAAAAATGATCACCATGCTCTAAGCTTCAGTGGGCAGTAGATTACTCAGCAGCTTATCCTTCTTTATAGTTTTCTTCCTGTGGCCCAGATTGAGACTCTTGCTTGTCAGTGCATGGTCTGACAGTCCATGTCTTTGCATCTTTCGGGAGCTTGGTTTCTGGTTGGTCTCCATTCTCAGACATAGCATCCTTCATACTTTGCCCTTAATATTCAAAGCTTTGAGCTGATGCTACTTATATCATATGACTCAGCTTTTCTTTAGTTGGTGCAGAGATTAGCTGAACATGTTAGAGAGGTAATGGTATCATATATGTGTATATGTGTGTGTGTGTATGTATATATACATATATATGTATATATATATATATGGTATTGAAAATTTGAAATTGAACTGAGATGAGGATTTGATAATGAAGTTTTTTAAAGATATACCCAAGTTGATTTTTTCCTATAATATTTTTCACTAGTCATATACAATGAATTCTCTAGTACTCTGTTTTTCAAAAAACCCATATTACTTTAGAAAGACATTGTATCAATAAATATAACATTCAAATTAAATATAAAACTATTCATGGCCATGCATTTTATATACTGAGTCACTCACTAGTCATAGGCAAAAAATCTTGAGGTTGTATGGTGTCTCCATAAGTCATTGTCATAGAAGTGCTCAATCAAGATTTAGAATTGATTTCCAGTAGGATAAGACTTTCTAAAAGAAAGTTTGTCCCTCAAGGGAGATAAGAAGTGCCCCTGATCTGTATGAAATCCACTGTAAGAGTTGACTTCGATTATGTGAAGGTCTGAGGATGTGTTGAAGTCTCTGATCAGAACTGATTTCAACTTTCAGTATTAAACATCTTTTCTGTCCTCCAAGTAAGGACTTTCCTGAAAGTCTGCCCATTGATATACTTGAGTAGAAGAAACAACCACTTTCAAAAACAGACTTTTCATAATTTCTGACCAAGTTTTTTTGTTTCTTCTAAGGGTTCTAGGTTGACTACTCTTTTTCCAACTCTTTTAAACAAAATCTGTGATAATATTTCTCATCATTCATGAGTGGTTAGCCCTGCAAAGAGAAAACTGTTTCCACTACTAAAACATATATTCAGAGAGAAGTTTCTAACTATATATTAAAAGAGTAAGTTATGGTCAACTTTCAATTTAAAACAAAAATATAACTGTAAAAGAAAAATATACATTTTAATATTGTCAATAGAACCCAGTATCTAGAAAAACTCTTAAATTTCGTCTTGGGTTGTTTCTTACATGTCAATTCGTGGTTGAAGGGTACATGGTACATAAATAGCCCATGCTAAGTGAAGAACCTAATTAACATACCAATAGTAACTCACTTAATATTAGTCAAAGAAGTAGCTTCCCAAAGGAAGAATTGTACTATACTTGAAGTCATCACTCGGTTCATTGAAATTGACATTGGACAAGGCATCAGAGGACAAGCAATAAGGAATACACATTCATCGGCAGAAAGAAGGGATAGAGAGGAGGTGTAAGAAAAAGATTAAAATTACCAAGAGGTGTGTGATATGGTATTTATTTTTCTGATTCTATGAAGACGAAATTTAAATGATACACAATTTTATGCTTTTGTACTTTTATCGTTACCTACTATTACCTAATTTTTGATTAAAAGAAATACATGAGGCAGATAACCTGTGGGAGAAATTTGTTGTGGTCTGGCAGTTTAATCTGCTTTAGTGTTTTGAGATCTTCTAACAAGACATGTACATAAAATTTAACTATATATGTAAATATTATAAACAATGTTTTATCAAATTTACTATTACTAAAGATTCCCTTAAGATTTAAAGGTTTAATCACTTTATACTACTCCTCTGCCAGTATGGTGTGCCCCATGTGAATTACTTATTTCTAGGCATATATATCTATTCTTAGAAGATTTATTGAAGTCCCCTAGTCAAAAAAAATCCATATTAGAATGTTAGTGGTAAACCTCAGTTGCATAAATAATGGTGATCCTGTGTAATGAATAATTTAGTCATACTTTAAAAATAATTCATCAGGCACACATGTGAGTAGGAAACAGGATGAAGTGTTAACATGTGAATGTTATCCAGGTATTACTATACGCAAAATGTTGCATTTTATCACAACACTTTGTTAACTATAAGTCCTTGTCCTTCTAGGTTCCATCAAAAATTGAGGGTTTTAGAAAGCCATAGCATTATCATCCCACTCAATTTGAAGGGCTTACATTTGAACAAATATAGTTAAATCAGTGGTCTGTCTGTCTCCAGCAGTTAAATCTGGAACCTGGATATAGTGCCAGGGTTGAGGCCAACCCCTGATCTGCAGGTTAACCAATATCTCTCTAATATAAATCTGGCACCACTTTGAGTTCATGTATCTGTCCTCCTCTTGTTTGGTATCTAACTCACTGGTTCTCATCCCACTTCCCCATCCCTGGGTTACTTTTGGCAACTCCTGGAAACATTTTTGGTTGTCAAACTGTGTGGGAGAGTATCCAGTGGGTAAAGGCCAGTGATGCTGCTCTATATCCTACAGTTCACAGGCCAACTCCCACAACAAACATCTTCTGACCCAAAATGCCAGTCGTGCCTAGGATGAAAAACCCTGATGCTAACTCAAGGGTCTTCATCCTTTCACTAAAGAAAGACAAAAAACCTGGATGGTCTTAAGTGTTTTAAACTATGAGAAAACAGTGTAAAGGAAGCAAAGTTTGGCAAAAACGTCTGCCATTCTAGATCAGAGATTTACAAATGGAGTCTAAAAGGGACATGGAAGGTGCTATAAATGAGTGAAGCAGTCAGGGTCATGTTTCCCATGTTCTGTCCATTTTAGGAAATAGCAACTGTCTGGCTCCAGGAATTTGTAGTCAAGCAGGAATGAAGTCCTACTCTTACCAGTGCTGTTAATTTTTAGAGAAGCCTTAGAAATCGGGATTTTTTTTTTACATGAAGTCTCCTAAATTTTAAATGTTTCTATTTTTAACAGACTAAGAAACCATACAAAATACACTTGGGGATCAAAGTTAGTCTTCTAGGTATCAGTTTGTTTGCTTTTTATTGAAGTATAGTTGACATACAATGTTATATTGGTTTCAGGTATAAAACAAAGTGATTCAACAATTCTATACATTATACAATGTTCATCATGATAAATGTAGTTACCCTTTGTCACCATATAACATCATTACAATATTACTGATTATATTTCCCATGCTGTACTTTTCATCCCCATGACTTACTTATTTTACGACTGACATTTGATTCCCTTCACCTATTTCACTCATCCCTCCATCCTCTCCCCTCTGTCAACCACCAGTTTGTTCTCTGTACTTATGAGTTTGTTTCTGTTTTGTTCATTTACTTGTTCATTCATTCATTTGCTTTGTTTTTTAGATTCCACATACAAGTGAAATCATATGGCATTTGTCTTTCTCTTCTGGCTTATTTCACTTAGCATCATACCCTCTAGGTCCATCTAAGCTACTGCCACTGACAAAATTTATTCTTTTTAAAGGCTGAGTAATAGGTCATCATATATATATATATATATATATGATACATATATATATACGATGATATATATATATGCGATATATATATGTATATATATGCAATATATGTATATGTATATGTATATATATATATAGAGAGAGAGATCTATATATATCACATCTTCTTTATCCATTCATCTATTAATGGCAATGGACACTTAGTTTGCTTATATACTCCGACCATTGTAAATGATTCTGCAATAAACATGGGGGAGCTCATACAACTCAACACCAAAAAACAAACAAACAAACAAACAAAACAACCACAAATAATATGGTTAAAAATTGGGCAGACAAAGTAAACAGACATTTTTCCAAAAATAATGGCCACGGATGGCCAATAGGCACATGAAAAGATGCTCAACATCACTAATCATCAGGGAAATGAAAATAAAAACCTCAATGAGCTATCACCTCACACCAGTCAGAATGGCTAGTATCAAAAAGACAAGACATAGCAAGTGTTGGCAAGGATGTGGAATAAAGAGAATCCTCCCACACCATTGGGGCGAATGTAAATTGGTGCAGCCACTGTGGAAAACAGTACAGAGATTTCTCAAAATATTAAAACTAGAATATCACATTATCCAGTCACTCCACTGTGTGGTGTTTTCCCTAAGAAAATGAAAACCCTAATTTGAAAAACTTTATGGCCATTAGGGTTTTTGTTTGTTTGTTTTGTTTATTTTTGTTTTTACCACTCTTCCAAGTTGTGATTGTCATGGACATATTTATTCTTTCATTTGTTTGTTCCATTCACTTAACAGACACACATTATGTTGATGGTGTGGAGGATAACTAAAATTATACAGGAGCACATGGAATTCTTGAACCCAGGAACAACACAATGAAAATTTAAAATATTAAATTTAATGACTTAGAGACTCTCCATTCAACAATTTATATCTTCCATCTCTTTTGCTTTATCCTCAACTAGTTTTTTAAGTTTATGCCATTCTCCTTTTTATCATAGCTAAATGACTTAAGGATTTAGGAAGTGAAGTGTTTAAAAAGTACTTTAAAGAGTACAACTAAAATCTGGCAGAATGAGAATTTTGCCTTGAGAATCAATGTCACTTGCATAGATTCTGCTATCCTGATTTGTGCGTATGAGGCTCTGTTGTGGGAAACTCATACTTCATAATTCATTAAATCCTTGAGAGATTATCTTCATTTGAAAGATGAGGAGACTGAGTCACACATATGTTAAGGGACCTGATCATTATCATGCAGCTGGGAACTGTAGAAGCCAAAATCAGAATCCTGGTTGTCTGTGGCAAAGCAGTTTCTCTTCACCATCATGCCATAAAAACCAACAGAGTGAATGTGTCCATTTAAAGTGGGGGTGAGAAGTCAGGAATGGAAGAAAAAATAAGTTCTTCTACACTTTATGCTTTCCAACTAGTCTTTGTAGAATTTAATCCTTGTTCTTTCTTCAGGCTCTAACAAACTTAACAAACATATAGACAGACAAGGGGACACACACACACACACAACATTTACACAAAATCAGATATCAGACCCCACCCGTAGGAAAGTTGACATTCCTGGTCACCCAGAGCCTTAGCAAGGGGTCTGGTAGTAAAAGGATCCCATTACTGGTCTCTGCTGGGGCTTATTAAGACACTGCCTCTCTCTCCTCAGTCGGTGGTGGTGAGAATTAGGTTAAGTAATTTTTGTCCTCCATACTCTCTTCCACATAATTAACCCAATTTATACACAACCGTATCTTTTAAATCTAACAGAATCAACAATGGCAATTGTTATTTAGTTCAAATCCAGACTACTGCATTTCTTGTATATTTACAGATTTTCTAAAACTAAATTTCTCTACTTGCAAGTTTCAATTAAAAAAATAAAAATATAAGCTTGAAAAGAAGAGTAAGATTCTTGTGTAGGATTTATTTTTACCTAATTTAGAAAACCCTCCTTAAATATGTACTATATTCTATTAATATGACAAAAACAAGACTTACTTGTGAATCAAGGTTTATTCTCAGGCAATTCAAGGAAAGAGTTTTGTTTAAAAAAAACAAAACAAAAAACCTGTTTCTATACAGTAAAGTGGACTCATTGCATTAGTCATCTACAGTGTTAAGAAACTAATAATTGTTTTTTATGCTTTTCAAGCCTCTTAATTTAGTAAACCTATAATTGAAAAGTTAAATTTTGCAATAAAATAATATAACTCAGTTCATGTTGCTATGGGAAAGTAAAGGGTTTCCTCCTACTTTAGTTTATTAATTTTCAAATAATGCTTAAGGGCTTGTTATGATAGTCCTTTACAAGGTAGTAAATATATAGTTATCCAGACTGTCTGGGTTGAAAACTAATTACCATTAGAAAGTGAAGCATTTAGGCTTGTTATTTCTGCAAATCAAACAACTCCAAATACAGTTTTCATATTAAATCTAGTGTGCAATGATCCAGGGATATCCTTGCAATGCAAACCATAATCTAAAACATCCCTCTTCCTCATTATTGCAGGTAAGTAAACCAAATGGAACTTTCAAATGTGGCATCAAAAAGGGAAGTTGGGGAGACTGGTAGTGAAAGCAGCAGCAATCTGAAAGAACAAAAGAAATAAAAAACAAAGTTATTCAAATAATTAAAAGTTTCTTTGAATGCAACTCTTTAGAAAGAAAAGACAGGAAGAAAATACATTATCTGAAGGAAAATGGCAAGCTGTGAACACACTGGAAAGTGTGTCCAAGACTAAAGTAAATGGGGTTTTTTAATATTCTCACTGATTCCGATGGCTTTACATCTTTTTTCAGTGATATTTTTAACAGAGCCACATATTTTTAAATTTGTGTTAACATAAAGTGGTAAGAGTAGGAAAGGAAAATGGAGGTTTAAGAACATGAGAAATCTCACATTTTTATTCATACTTTTAAATGATCATATCACAGTAGATTTTAAAAATTATTTCCAGACAAGCTCTTTAAAAAGACAAAAGCAGATGTCATTGCTGTTGAATCGTTCCAAGGCTTAGAAATAAACATTAAAAATACATGCAGATAGAAAACAATGAAAATGCATAACAAAACAGAATTACTATTTATTAACATTTATTTAATAAATTCACCAGGTGGCTATCAGGACAGATATGTCAAGTGAGAGTGAGAAAATTATAAGAAATGCTTGTGTTGGTGGGTTTGGGTCAGGAAACGGGAAGGTTAAAGGAGGAAAATATTATTTTGGAAAATTAAGATCTTTAATAACTGAAAAAGCTGGCTGTGTTGCTTCAGAAATGTGAGAAACAGTCACACTTGCTCCATATTGTGTAATATCAAATACAAATGCAATCGCACGTGCGCTGCCTTCTTATTTGTAGATGCAAAGGTTTGCAATAGTCAACAGCAATCCTATGCAGCATTCTTTAAAAGTTTGCCTAAGATTATAGTTCTTGCAACTGATTATGTTCTCCAAAAGTTATGGGCAAACCTAATTTTTATATGAAAATTCTTTGTCATGCTGGAGAGAAAACAACTTAAAAGAAATTCCCTGTACAATACTTCCATAAACTTGTTTATCTCGTTTTAATGTTTATTATATATTTTATAAACTGGTTCACAATGAGATGCACTTTTTGATAATGAATTCTTATGTATCAAAGAGTAAAGTCCTTAAAAGCTAACTCAAATTTTATTTTTTTTACTTTTGCCCCATATTTTAAACATTTTCTTGGGGCATCAGGGGAGCTCAGTCAGTTAAGCATGGGACTCTTGATTTTGGCTCAGGCCCTGATTTCAGGACCATGAGATTGAGCCCCCACAGCAAGCTCTGCACTGGACATGGAGCCTGCTTAAGATTCTCCTCTCTCCCTCTTCCTGCTTACTCTCTTTCTCAAAAAACAAAACAAAACAAAACAAAACAAAGAAAACCCTCTCTTCTTCTCCCTTTGCCTCCCCCCGAAAATAAACAAATAAACACTTTTGACTACTATTCATTGATAGCAATGATAAGTGAGCAAGAAATAAAGTAAAATAATAAGAAATGTGACTCTCCAAAAGTGAAAAGAAATGCTCATTACTTAGGGCAACTTCTTGACACTGTTGGCATAAAGTGGTGGAGAGTTCGAGGGAGACAGATACCCCACATTACAGTATGTATCTTTTCACTTCCGACTTCACAGCTGGCTCAATCAATGCAGCAGGCAACTTTTGATCTTAGGGTTGTGAGCTGGGTGTGGAGCCTACTTAAAAAATAAAAATTTAAAAAATAGTAAAATTAAAAAAAAAAAAGAAAGTGACATTACTACTTAAGAGATGAGAAATACAAATCTGTGACATCTTTCCATTTTTCTATTCAGTAACAACAGAAAACCACAGTGTGGCGCCTGGGTGGCTCAGTGGGTAAAAGCCTCTGCCTTCGGCTCAGGTCATGATCTCAGAGTTCTCGGATCGAGTCCCGCATCGGGCTCTCTGCTCAGCAGGGAGCCTGCTTCCTCCTCTCTCTGCCTGCTTCTCTGCCTACTTGTAATCTCTCTCTGTGTGGCAAATAAATAAATAAAAATCTTTAAAAAAAGAAAAGAAAAGAAAAGAAAACTACAGTAATGATAGCCACTAATCTTTATTGAGCAATTCCTGTATCACTATTAAGAGCTGAATACACACCTCTAGTATATCTTGATATCTAGTATATCAATGAGTCTTGATTCATTTTTCTCCATAAGACAACTACCATTTTGTACACTGTATATTTTACTTATTTATTATCTTTTTTATCTTTCCTTCTCCACCTGAATGTAAGTTGCTAAGAATACCCCTAACGTGACATTGAAATAAGTAACCCCAGACCACCTCTTTTCATGTGAGATCATAATTTTCCACAACACTTCAGTAGGAATATTTTGTTTCTTACAGAGTTGGGAGAAAGGCAAGAGCAAAGCCAGTGTAAAACCCTAAAATTGGAGTCGGTGTGGAATGGAAGAAAAACAGAAAGGGACTCAATGTGGTTAAATTTTAGAGAATGAGTGTTAGAAGACGGACAAAGGGGGCCAGACATTGATGCTGCAATAGGTGGAAAGGCTACTTGTTATGAGGAGCCATCCATTGGTGGGGTTGGGGAGTGGGGGTTAAGCATGGGAGAGACTGATTCAGGTTTTGAACAGATCTCTCTGATTATATTGAGAATAATAGACCTCGACCAAGGTGTGGCAGTATAACAGAATTTTTAATATAAGTTATGAACCATGCAGGAGATGATGGTAGTGACAGCAGAAATAGTAAAGTAGACATACTGGGAATATATGGAATGGTGGAAGAATCAACATGATATTCTAATAGATCTCACTAAGGTAAGTTCCATGAGGGCAGGAATTTCTCTCTCTCTCACTGTGAATCTCTGGTACCTACAAAAGAGCCTGACACATAAGAGATATTTTATTTGTAAATTGAATGAATAAATAAATGAATAAAGGAGGGAGGGTGGGGGATAGGAAGAAGAAGGAGGAAGAAGAGAAATAATAAAAGTATTTTTGCTTAAAATAGGGAATTAAATACTATTTCCATTTCATGAAACCAGAGAGGGACACAGAATGCTTTGTGCTTTTAGGTAGAAAATGAAATAAAGTTGTCAGTGTTTCTTTTTTTATAAGAATTATCCAATAATCTTAGATTATGTCCTTTTTACTAATGTTTGATGTCCTTTGACCACCAGTGAAATTGTGACGATAGTGTAATAGAATATTTAGGTTTTGTGTTTTGTTTTGAATGGTTTAGTTGGCAAAATTAAAAGATGACAACCCTATGTTAGTCCACAGATTATGTATATATATATATATATATATTATATTTTATATATTTTTTGAGTTGTGGTATTACTTTACTGAAATTCAAGTGCCTGGGAACTATTATTCTAAATGCACTTCTTAAAATAATCATCTCTTAGTATCCTAATTAAAACCAAAAATAGAAGAGGAAGCTTGGGAATATATATATATATAATTTCATTATAAATATATATACATATACATATGAAGGTATGTGTATATGTGTATTTGTGTGTGTATAACTCGTGCCAACCTGTATTTAAATTAACCATGATCTATTCTGTCCAAGCAGAGGTGAAGTAAACATAAGCTTTCTCAAATGCTGAAAAAATTATTCCCCCATTTACGGGAAAAGTAGTGCAACTTGAATATTTATGTTGATGAAAGATCCTTTGGATTGAAAATATACTTTGCCTTTTATCTTTTATGTATTGATTTCAGAAACACAAAAGTGATTTTAGCCTTTATAACTTCTCCTAAATTTGGCTAAGTTTAATTACTTTCCATAATAAACTTCTTAAGTGCGAGACTGGTTTTTAAGTCACTATTGTAGTCACAGCAATGACCTCAATAAGCAGAGTATCTCTCTTGTGGATATTTCTAAATAAAGCTGATGCAATTTTCCAGTCTAATTTATATAAAAGGAACTGATTTAGGCCAAATAATATTCTTCTGTGTTTATAGTGAGAGAAAAGATGGACACCTTTTTAACATTCAAGAACAGGTCTTATTCTATAGATTATGACATTCTATCTATATTGTATTGGAAATTCATAACATATTTTCTTTAGCTATTGGCTTACAAAATAAGGTCATATAATGTGAAATGGGGATTTTTTTTTACATAATCAAGTAGGTGAATGACTGTTACATATCCTTACAGATTATTCCTTGAGAATCAATTATATTCAGAAGTTGTACAATATGTATTTTAAATCTTCACGGGAATGTGCAGTAATTATTGTTACATAGATGGCTAAAATGGAAATTATGCAATTCACTTCACAACACAGGTAGTTGTCTTGTTAAGAATAAACTTGGACTACCCCAATTTCAAACAGAAATGTGCACAAATATTATGAAACACGCACGTCCATATTACTTGTTCCTTTCAGATTTGTTTCTTTCAGCCAAATAGACTCATTTTATCTACAACATTGACATAAATTCATTCATTTAGATTGGAGGTACTAGCTTCAGGTGCCTGTGCTGGTAACTGCTGCTCTCTGTAAATATCTAAAAACATCATGTTCCTCTGATGATGGCAAGGTAAGAAAGGAAACCTGTAAATGTCGATGTATTATTATTATTATTATGAGTTCTTTCAAATGTAACTGGTTTTTCCCCCAAAAATAAAGCAATATGGTAGCATGTTCTCTTTCTCGATTAAAAGATACTTTGTCTTAGATATAAAGTATAGTATTCATGCAAAGTTGCAGGTGGTATAATAAAGGTTTTCAAAAACCTAAATCATACATTTCAAATTCAAGCTCCAATAAGTCATCAGGTCAGACTCAGCAATTGTTCCTTTAATGACAGTTAATTGTTAAAATTTTATGCTTTCAGCTTTTAAAGAAATGCCCATGATCCATGCCCTTAAGAAGTAAACACTCAATAAAAATGAAAGAAAAAAAAAGAAGTAAACACTTGAGAGCAGTAATGGAGCCACGTTTGGGAGTCACATCCCTAGACTAGACTGACTGCATTTGAGTATTCACTCGACTGTTAGATACATGGTGGTGACTTTGTGCAAGTTGCTCAGTCTTCTTTGCCCACGTTTTCTCATCAGTAGAATGGAGATGATAATGATACCTATCTCAAAGTGTTGTAAGGCCTAAATTAGCTAATATTGCAAAATTCTTATTACGTGCCTGGTAAATTCTAAAAATGTGCATTGTCTAATATATACAACATTCTCATACCAAAATAAAACAGTATCGTACAAAATAATAGGAACCCTGGCTTCCTCTTACCAAGAAGGGAATTTGGGCTGCTGAAACACAGCAATCCTAAAAAAAGAGAGGAACCAAAAAAATAAAAACAAATACAAAAAAAAAAAAACCCCAAAATCGAAAAACCAAACACATGCCCACACAAAAACAAGATATTATTTAAGTTAGTCAGTCTCTTTCCCATGAAAATTAGCATGGGTGACTCTGCTGAAGCACGTTCATTACAAGTATGTCAAAGGACAGGTAAAATCTGCGCAATAGTTACTGGTTGTCTGTGTTATGATGAAAACCATGATTTGAGTTGAGGTGTAACTGAAATATATTTTACTGTTGGTATAAAATAGTACTGACAGTTATCAAGATATTAAGGGACACTTTAATAATTAGTTTTACACTATGGTACAAAACCCAAAAATCTTCTAGAAAATAACTGTTTTTAAATAGCATACCAGTGCCTGGCAATTGTGGACCTGTACAAGAGTATGACTGGACACATGACGTATGTGTAAATAGTTAAAGGCTATAAATCAAGTTGACAAAACTATTAAGTAAAATATGTCTTCCCACCTTGACAAATAGACTTCATAACAACCAAGATGGCCAGATACAAATTTCATAGAACCCACCCCTTGGGGATTCAAAGCTCACTTCCATCTCTGGCACCTCACTTCTATTGCCTCCCCTTTCTCTTTCCACCCTCGTCAGCACCATGGATTACCTTGACATGAATTTGGAAGTCCCACCCTTACATCAGTAGTCAATTGCCCTCTGATCATCTTTCCGACATAAAGCTGGCCCACGTAGCTCTCCAAAAGACAGATCCCAGGAAAAAGTTTTTGCCAGCTTCTGGAAACATGACTTGACTTGCTTGGGTAGGGATTTCTAGGCTTGAACCTGTACATGGTTCCCAGAGTCCCAGGGATTTCCTACCCGGTATGAAGAGAAACACAGCACTGTGGCAGAGAGTTCCCCTGCCTGGGTGTGCTGATTGATGAACAGGACTGCAAATCCAAGGTTATGTTCCTAAACCACACATGAGATCAGTCTCATTACAGTCGTACCTGGCATGTAATAAACAATTTAAGGAGATAGTAAATATTTTTCTACTAAAATATACAATTTATACTAAGTGACTTACTGTTCCTGGATTATTTATATTAATACAGTTTGTTTAGATCAGTATACATCTAATATTTTTTTGCTTCATATTCTGCTTCACCAAATTAAAAGTCTAGGGGAAAAAATCACACAAACAGAGGTAATAACTATGCTGCATGATAAGTGATATACAGTGAGCTGAGAACACGGCTGCCTTGAAAAACAAGGCTGACTTTGTTAAGGAAAGTGATTTTTGAGCTGATGCCTGAAGGAGAGGTAGGGATGAGCCAAACAAAGACAGGAAGAGGTGTAGAAAAGCCAGAGTAAGGGAAACATGCCAGTTCAAGAAATTGAATATAAATATATATACTCATATGTAATATCTATTTATATGTAATATATACATATATACGTACATGGAGAGAGAAAGATATCATTATGGTTGACAGACCTTGAAAAGAGAAAGAGCAAGTGATGATCATGATGTGGTCTGCAAGAGTCAGATCATGTAGGATTTTCTTTTTTTTTTAAGACTTATTTATTTGAGAGAGAGAGCACAAGCAGGGGAAGCAGCAGAGGGAGGGGGAGAAGCAGGCTCACTGCTCACCAGATAGCCCGATGTAGAGATCGATTCCCAGGACCCTGAGAATATGACCTGAGTCGAAAGCAGATGCTCAACTGACTAAGCCACCCGGGTGCCCCAGATCATGTAGGATCTTGAAAATCACATGAAGGCCTGGACTTGATTCTAATAGTGATGGGGATGGGGCATTGAAGGACTTCGTTTAGGAGAGACATTATCAGGTTATTGTCTTATGAAAGTCACTCTGACATCAGACTAGAGAGGGAATTTATTTGAACACCTGTGTCATCATATAGGCAGCAGATAACAGAGGCTTATTCAAAGGAGGTGGAAAGGATAGTAAGAGGAATCAAGAGACTGAAGTTGGAAATTGAATCTCACTTAGCAAACTGGATTTGCTTATTGTTTGACTGTAGAAGGTGAGGGAAATGGAGAATGAATTCTGGATTTCTGTGTTGGGTATCTAGATAGTTGGTAATCTCTTAGATGAGTAAGAAAAAAGAGATTTAAGTTGGGAGAGAGAGTGTAAATTGATGAGTATATTCTCAGAAGCCCTGAGTTTAAGATAATGGTGGGATATCTACGTAGAAAGATGTCTATGGTCAGTGGAGACACCTAGGGAAGAGAGTCAAACCATAGGAGGGGGAGATTTAAATAATACCAACATATAGAGAATCAGTGAAACAGCCGTAAGAATCACAAGAGCACCAGAGGTTGTATGTGCAGTGAGAGTAAAAATTAGAGGGCAGAACTCCAAGCATGCATTGGCAGAGAAAGAAAAACTTGTGGACAAATGAAATAAGTACCAGAAAAAGAGCATGAAGGATGGTGAAGGGAATGCCAGAAGTGTTAAAAGCAGCTAAGAATTTTTTCTAATTGGAAAAAAAGAGCTTGAATGTCTATAGAGCACACGATTTTATATTTCTACAGACACAC
This sequence comes from Ailurus styani, assembly GCA_002007465.1. NCBI lineage: Eukaryota > Metazoa > Chordata > Mammalia > Carnivora > Ailuridae > Ailurus > Ailurus styani. The sequence continues at coordinate 337,192 of LNAC01000345.1, forward strand.
ATTCACATGCACTAGTTTTTCCCACAGACTACATACACTTATAATCATACCACTCATACTCCATATATACACCCACACACATTCACAGACACCACACATAGTTCCATAAACCCACAGTCATGGCGATACCACATATAGAAATTCTCATTCATTAAATTCAACCCCAGGTCTCTGCTAGTGTATTAATTATTAACTTAAGGAAGTCTACTGATTTAAAATGAGAAAGCTTTGGCTTGTGGTTTAAACAAGAATATGGCTCACTTTTCCACCTGTTAAATGGGCACAGTAATACCAGCATAGGGAAGTTTTGAAATTTAATTGATGTTTACTAAGTGACTTGAGAGCCTAAGATGAAAGGTGCTATGTAATGCTATTACACTTGCTGGGACTGATGGTGGTGACCTACCTTAGCATTTGAGTATTGCAATATTCCAAACCACAATGTAATCCAGGATGATAAAAATACAAGATATTATTAGATGACTTAGAAGAGGTTGGACTATCACTAAAATATCCTGCTGGTTATTTATATTTCATCATCTTTTTTGATGTCTGCTCAGCTTTAGCTCTTATTTGTCATGCAGCTCTCTTATTCTCCACTCTGTCTTAACATTCTAGAACAATTTGATTGAAAGGGACCTTGGGGATCTTCAAATTCAACCTTGAATTCAACAGATGAAGAAATTGAGGCCAAAGCTTATATTACTTATCCCCAAATCACCCAGTTAGAATTTAAAATCAAGTCTCCTGTCTTGTGTGTTTCTTCACTAGAGAACATTTCACAAACAAGACAATAATTCTGAAATTAAGATACTGTACTAGATAAGGGATCTAAGAAAGCATTACCAGTAATAGCAACATAAACAGATTAACAATAACTATGAGGAAGATGAAGTAACATTTCTTTTTTTAAATTAATACAAGGGATAATTTAAATTTAATATTGAAAACAGAATACTCACTACTGAAGAAACCAATACACAATGGAGACACGAGGGAAAGATGAAAGTAATTAAAATTCATGAATTACAATTGAGTTATTCAGGTTCATCTATTGTTTGTCTTGGTGAAAGGAACAAACTTGTTTGCTCTGGATATCAGAAGATGTGATTTATATTTTTCAACAAATATTTTTTGAACACAACCTATGTTCCTGATAGTCTGCTTGGTTCTGAGGATAAAGGAAGAAAAAAGACAGTTAAGATCCCTGTTTTCATTGAGTTTATTGAGAGAGGACAATAAAGTTAAAATAAAAATCATTTCAGAGTTTAATCAGTGCTCTAATGGAAATAAACAGGTTTGTTTATTGAGCTTCTAATTTAGATAGAATGATCTAGGAGAAAGGTGACATTAGCCCAGAACAGGATAGATGACAAGGAATGAACTAAGTGGAGAATATGGGAAAGAGCATTCCAAGCACAGAGAATGAAATGATTAGGAGAAGGTTGGTTGTAACGAAACAGAAGGAAAAGCAGAGTGCCTGGCATGCAGTGAATGGGTGAGAAAATTGCATGAGGGTAAAGATGGCAGGATCACACTATGTTGTACTGTGTGAACAAGGTTAGGGAGCTCAGACCCTAGTGTTAGAGGAAACTATGGCAATGTTTTAATTATGGCAGTAAGTGGCTTAATATAAGTTTTTAAAAGATTGTTTTGGTTATTTTATTGGGAATGGTTTGCAGAAGGAAGAAGGGATGAAATGAGGAAGAATTGGCAATCATCATTGTGATTGTCCAGGTGTAAGTTGATGGCCAACTTGGACTGAAGGAGTGACAATGAAGATGGAGAGAAATGAACAGGGCTGTGATATACTGCCAACAAGGCAGATGTGACAGATAAGGAGAAGACAGGAGTAAGTCTAACTTTTGGGGTCGGGGGTTGAAATTGGGAACATAGTAGTGCCGTTAACAGGAATGGATTTAAGAGTACAAAGAAATGAGAAAGTAGAAAAAGTAAGTATGGGCAAATATTTCAAGAAATTTTCAATACAGGAGAATAGAGATCTGGGACAGTAGATGACAGAGATGTTGAAGCAAGGATGAGTATGTCTGTGTGTCTGTGTGTATATCTGTGTGTCTTTGTGTTTAAGATTAGAGAACTAGATTAAGTGCTTATACTGAAGGTGATAGTTTAATAAAGAGAGATGCCTTTGATGATGAGAAACAGTAGCGCAAAGTATAATCCTGAATATCTAATTTTTGCTGTTTGTTGCTCATCCTAGATGGTGCAAACACCTGGGGAAGATGATACCTCACAAAAGATATGGGGGGGGGGTTCTAGGTGACTGAATTTTCCTGTAGCTTCCAGTTATGTTTATCTGAGAACACAGGGGCACATGGAGAATGTAGGTGTATCAGTCAGGCTTCCGTGCCTGAAGAGGAAATTAGCCAACGTACATCAAACAGAAAGGGATATAACATAGGGAACTGGATGCTCATAAAATCACTGAGGGGGAAGAGAGGCTGAAGGAGCAGAAGTCAGNACAGGGGCACATGGAGAAAGTAGGTGTATCAGTCAGGCTTCCGTGCCTGAAGAGGAAATTAGCCAACGTACATCAAACAGAAAGGGATATAACATAGGGAACTGGATGCTCATAAAATCACTGAGGGGGAAGAGAGGCTGAAGGAGCAGAAGTCAGGCTGCTAGACTATTGGCTTAAAAGTCATGCCACTATTCCTGTGATCAAATCAGAAGCCACTGCTGCCACCCAACCATGAAGCTGGGTATGTGTCAGTATAGCGTCTGGCCAGTGCCGAGACTTGTGTCTTTTAGTCACACTTGCCCCACCCCCACCCCCATGCCTCACTGCCATGGAGAAATGCCATCTACTTTTTCTCCCAAATATCACATGAGTTCTTCCAATTAGAAGAGCCTAATCCACATCCAAACCCTTAATAGTGGGGGAGTTTGATAAATGTTTTCATTTTCAAACCTGTCCTCCAAACAGAAGGATAAGAAAATGGAGATGCAGAAAAAGTCAAATATCCAGAACACTAGGTCAATATAACAAGTGTCTTTGAGATAATACAACTTCTAAATATTGGGGGCACTAAAATTTTTCAGATCTAAGCTCTCATTACCGAATTAGTAGATTTACGATTTAGATGTCCTATTTAACTTAAAATTAGGAATATCATCTTCCAAGGTCATTCTTTTTTTAGACAGCATACCTTAATTTTTAAATAACATGTGAAGCATAACAACGCATGTTTGTTCTAAGAGCAATTTATATATGACCGAGAGATATGGAGCACTTGTGAAATCATACTCCCATTCATCTCTCCTGAAATAATCTTTGTTTAATTAACTTATACATTCCTCCCTCTGTGTACATATATACATAGTTCGATTTTGTTTTCTTTTTTTGTTAAATAAGGCAATACTATAACTATTCTGAGAAATTCTTTTTTTCCAATTAACACAATATCCTGGAGATCTCTTCATGTTAACATATACAGATCTACCACCATCCTTTTACTGTATTTAATCTCATGTGTCATGATTATTTAGGTTGGGTTATTAAGATATTTATGTTATTTCTTACTTTCCACTAATAATCACAGAAACTTGGAAAGCCTTACACATACTTCCCACATCCAAAATCCACCTCAAGCATCTACCTTTCTATTTTCACTTCCGCAGTCCAAGTCACCACCTCTTCATCGAGCCGGTCTCCCACTTCCACTTGGGCTGGTTTTCTTCTACCATGCAGAAGACATGAATATCTGATTTTTGTCACTCTCTACTACAAGTGTCCTGTGACCCCTTGTGCTTATCGCAGACTACCAGACCTGTAGGATCTGCACTCAAACTTCTCTTTGGTCTCAACCATTTCGACCACTTCCTTTGATCTTTGCTTTTCAATGAAAAGACAGGCCTTTCATTCTTCCTCCAATGAGCTGAGTTTCTTCCTCCATTTCTGGGCTTCCCTAATTGTTTCCACCTAAAGCATGTTATTCACACCCCTCCTCATGGAATTTTTCTGGCTAAGTACCTCTCAAAGTCTGGTATCCCCTAAAATCTCATTCTCATTCCCACAGAGAGCCCTTCCCTGACATGTTCATCTTTCCCTCTGTGCTACAAATCTGTGTAATGTAGTGTTTTCTCAAAACACCCATCATGGTACTGACCATGCTTAGCAATTATTTACTTGTCATTTTTTTTCTGATTTTTCTTACTCAGTAGACATGTCTCCGTTGTCTGTTTTATTCACTGCTTTATCCCAACCCTTGGTAAATTTTCTGGTATGTAGTAGATTCTCCATAAATACTTATTGAATAAATAGATTTCTAATTCTTTCTCCCATCGTACTCTGCTATATATCTCCCATCTAGAATCTGCAAATGAAAAAGAGAAAGAAAGAGAATGAGACAGAGAAAGGGGGAGGGGGAGAAAGAGAGAGAGAGAAAGAGATCTGAATAGTTGTCCAAACAATTAAAACGCTAGAGAATTTTTAGATCACTGAAATTATACTGTATGATAGTATAATGATAGACACATGACACTGAACATTTTTCAAAACCCACAGAATTCTACAACACAGAGTGAACCCTAATGCAAACTATAGGCTTCAGTTAATGATGATGTATTAATATTCATTCTTCAATTGTAACAAAAGTACTACAGTGATGCAAAATGGTAATAATACAGGAAACATGGTGGGGACCTGGGAGCTCTTTGTGCTTCCTGCTCAGTTTTTCTGTAAACCTAAAACCACTCTAAAAATAATGTCTATTAATTTTTTAAATGCTGGAGAGAGAGATTGGTCCTAAAAATAGCTGTTTATGGCTCAGTTGTTGGAGAAAATCCTTCTCCCTCTGCATGTCCTATACTCACCACAGCCCTCATCTCCTTCCCAATTGTTTTTTTTTTACCAATTTACCTGTGACTAATAAATGCAGCAGAATTTCAGGTATCTTTAAATTCATGCACGGGCATTTTTTTAGTGAAAAGGGTTGTGTTCCACAGATTACTTGAAATTCAGTTTTAAGGAATTCCGAAAGTATCTGTTTTTCCATGTAGTTAGTGTCATCATTTGAGGCAAGGCTGCCAAGTTAGGCTGGTTCGTAGGTGGGGAAGGAAAAAGAAAGAAAGAAGGAAAAGAAGCACCACTATAATAGTTCTGAGTACCTTCTATGTGTCAAACCTGTCCACACCCACGTATTTTGGATCTACCCAGCAGTATTCGGAGATAGTATTACTGGAGTTTGTAGTGGAGGAAACAGATTTAGAGAGATTGGAAATTTGTCCAGAGTCATATAACATGGAAATGGCAGAGTCGTGTTTCAGAGAAGGCAGTGGAGACAGGAAACAAAAGCAAACTACATTTACCTGCCCAGGATATTTGAAAGCTAAACATTTATCATTTCAGTACTGCTTATATTCATACTATAGGTTTTTAAATTCCCAGAGAACAGATTTTATAATTATTCGATATGATACATTTGAAGACTGAAATGAAAAAAATCATTGGTAAAGATTTTCTATCCCAGCTGATATTTCTTTTCTCTTTAGTTCTCTTCTTTCTGATAGTTAATAACAGTTAGCTACTATTGCACAATGAGTAATTCTCCATGTACGTAAATGCATACCCTGAGTGTCTCTTCATAGGCTCAATATCTAACCAGTATTACAAAAGGCCCAGTCCACACTATTGTGAGGTTTATTCTACGTGAGAAGATAAATCACAGATGATCAATATGCCAGTTTGTAAAACAGAAACTCTTCCCCAAAATGATCATCCTTTCACTGAATCATTTTGGAGGGTCTTACGTAATGATGCATAGTGTAGATTATGTTTTTGAAATGTAATATACTTTTCTGTTTGAATTTCCTTTACTGACCTCCATTCAAACCTCCCGGAGGCATCCAAGTGAATATGGAAATGAGGGTGGGAATAGGGGTTGGGAGGAGGTCAGGTTTAAATTGGTATAGCAGGAATGTTAAAATAAAGAGTATTCAGTTTCTGATATTCAGTGTAGGATCTTAGAGTAGCACCATAACTTTGAGAGAGAAAACAAATTTTCTAAATTCTTTAATGGTCATGAGCATATTAGGATGAAACCAGTAAGAATCATGTCATAGACTTTCTTCCCAAAATGTAGAGAGGACACGTCTTCCTGCTATATCTAAATGCAGAGAATTCTCCTACAGAGAATATGGTTAAGACATAGGACAGTGACTCTCACACATTTTGACCCAAACCCTCAGGAAGAAATAAATTTAATCCTATGACATAGTATACAAAAAGAGATATAAAATGAATATATAGCCATAGCTAGACATATGGAATTCTCCTACAGAGATTATGAGAAAGAGAAGGGAGAGAGAAATACAGTAATAAAATGGATGGTAATGTCAACTTTTCCTCTGTTTCCTCTAGGAACAACATTCTACAAGGAAGGGTGTTTCTAAAACATCCAGAAAAAAACATGAAGGGACTTCCAATAACAGAGAGGCTTCTAGGTTGGGACCCTCTCCCCAGCCCCCTCCCCCCTGTTTGATATTCCTAATGTGGAACACTTGCAGGCTGTCCAGCACCAACCTCAAAGGATGGACATCATAGCAAGCCCCATGGTGCACTACAGTTAGGAAAAGGGAAGACCTGTGTCAGCTCTCCAGAGCTGCCTTTGGATCACATGTAGTGTACAATGTAGCATTTCCATGTATATCCAGCAGGGACACATTACCAGAGATAAACGAATGGCCAGAGGGAATACTACTGAGGCTAAAGTGGGCCTCTAATATAGGGCTGCAAGGGAACTGCTGAGGTTGCTGTCACATGCTGTTTGAGCCAGCAGCAGCAATAGCCTCTGAGATGGGATCAGGATGGTCATCAAGTCAAGGTTGGGGATGGAGGGAGGCAGACCATGAATTGTACCAAGAGCAGATATTAACATAACAGCAAGGGACAAAATTCATTATACCTAGAGAGTCATACCAACTGTGTTTTCTGATAGTAATCTAAAATAGAAAAGTAGGCATGGCCTGCCTCATACCTACTTTCAAAATTCCCATGAGTACGCTCCTTTAAGGGGGAGCTAATTGGCATCCAGAATGCTTGTAGTAAGAGAATCTGGGTATTAAAATTTCTATCTTTCCGTTCTAGAAAGTGAGTGAAATGAAAGCCCCGGGCCCCCATGATACAGTCAAAAAATTAACTATACTAATAATATCAATAATGATAATAAAAACTCAAAAATATAAGAGATTGCATGTCCATCAAAAGAGAAGTTATTGAATCAATCATAGTATGTTTAATGAAAAAATACATTCATGCTATCAAAAAATAATGATTCATGTGTGTGAGAATCATTTATTCAATTTATTCATCCAATAAATATTTAATGACTTCTACTCTGTGCAATGCATTATCAATGAAAAAGGCATAGGATAAGGTATATTATATGACCCCATATGCAATTTAAAAATCAGGATATATGTATGGCTATGTCAGGCTGTGCTTTCCATGGAAAATGTCATGTAATAACCCAGACAACTTTACCATTATCCCTACTTTACAGATGAGATAGTTGAGGTATAAAGACATTAAATAATTAGTCCAGTGTTAATTAACTTGTCTCACGGAGAACAAAGCCAGGACTTAAATACAGAAACTTGGACTACAGAATGGGAAATTATAATGATTTAGTCTAATGTCATAAATAAACTATACTGTTTGAGTTACTCAAAGAACATCTCACAGACATTCATTTGAATATTCGATGTTCTGGTACAATTCTGTAGATGACCATTTTGAAACTTTTGCTTTGTTCTCTTTATTAACAAGGACGTATTTTTTTTTTCAGTATTTTAAAATAAGCAGTTTCAAAGAAAGTATCAAATTCTAGAAACAAGAAATAAATTGTTACTTTGCAGGCAACTTTACTCACATTTGCCCTGTAAAATCATTTGCTTAAAACATTGTGCTAATACGGGGCGTCTGGTGGCTCAGTTGGTTAAGTGTCCGACTCTTGAAGTCAGCTCGAGTTCTGGTCTCATGGCATGTGGGATCTAGCCCCGCATCAGGCTCTGTGCTTAGCGGGAGCCTGCTTGGATAGTCTCTCCCTTGGCCCCTTCCCACGCACTCTGTTTTTTCTCTCTCCAATAAATAAATAAATAAATAAGTCTTTTTAAAAAATGGTGCTAATGTGATTTATAAATAAATATATCATTTCAACCATAAAGAGGCAGCTAAACAACTTTCAGGTAACAAAATCACTTTTACATAACTACCGTGTACTTTCTTTTAACAGCTTAATTGAAGTATGATTGATATTTTTAACTTTAACTGTGCTTTTGAAAAGGAGATACCAAATTTTATTTTAAACTAGCTCAATTTAGTTGTTTTACTAAAAAGAACTTAACTATCACGATACTTACAGTAACTTGGAATCAAATGTTTATTTTTTTCAGACCTAATTGCATATGTTCTTAAGATATATCAATTACTTATTAACAATTATTATCAGAGTAACCTTTATGCAGACATCTGTAAAAATGTTATGAGAAAAGCAACAGTTATCCCGAACTGTGGGCACGAGTATGTCTTTGGGCGTCTTGTCCCTTTATACACTTTCTCTTTCTAAAAGCTGACCTATTTTCATAACCGTAACTAGTTGAATGCCTTGATTTCTTCTCAGTCTGTATATTTCTAACTTCTTTTTCACAAAACTACATTCCTCTATTTGTACCTACAGGGTAGGATTCAGAGGACAGAAAGTTTCTTCTGTATCATATTTTGATGCATCCCCAACGTCATTAGTGCCTAAGGCACAGCAAGAAATGAAAAAATATTTCTTGAGTAAATGAAGGTAACCTCTGAGTAAAAATTGCTTCTTCAATCATTAATTTAAAAATTATTTATGGTAACTGCTTTGTGCCAGGTTTTACACTAGACGCTAAAAACACAGATATGGGTCATACGCACAGTTTTCACAGAGGAACTCAAGATCAATGGGAGGAACTAAGTGTGTAAACAAATAAATAAATCTAAGATACTATTTTATATGTCAGGAAAGTGATTTGGGTTGAAAATAATTTAAATAATTGTGTCAAATATAACATACTCAAAAATGTATGTCGAGAGTTTTCTTAAAATCTTATAGAAAGGACATTTGAAGTCTTATTATTTGTCTCACATGAATTATAGATACAGATATGAAAGAATAAGATAAATTTTATTATCAGAGACCCATCAGAAACAGATGGAGGGAAATGAGTCTCCCCAGGGAGATGGTGAAGGGAGAGGTGGTAAGGTTGAAACTGATAGGGATGGTTGGCTGCCCAGCCTTGAGGAAGGGGTGGGCTAGCATGGGCTGTAGCTCTTTGATCCAGGCAGAGGTAGCGATTGGCAAGGGGAACTGGATCAAGGAGATGTGGAGAACCAGGTAATCAGGATCAGAGGAAATGAGGAAGGGGTCTTTTTTCCTTGGGGCGTTTCTAATTTCTTCTTTTCTCCATTTCTGCATATCTGTTCTCTGCCTTTCTGAGCCTAAATGTATTTCTCCCTCTTGCAATTCTTAGTCTCTTCTCAAATAGATACAATATCTAAACATAAGTATGCTTACATTTGTTTGAAAAATATATATATAGTTATATTCCCCTGGTATTTCTATTAGTTAAATGAGTAAAATGCACTATATATTGCTTTATCCTTGAGAAAAAATTCTCATTTTTTAACTTCCATGTAGTTATTAAATGCTTTTTTCTTAAATATCTACTTTTATTTAGTTCTTGATTTTAAAACAAAAACACTTTTCACTCCTGACATCCACCAAGCTTAAATTAGCTGATGTAAAGTCAACTATGCTGTAATTTTCTTTTTCTTTTCTTTATTTTTTATTTTATTTTTTTAATAAATTTTTTAAAGATTTTATTTATTTATTTGACAGAGAGAGAGAGAGATCACAAGTAGGCAGATAGGCAGGCAGAGGGAGAGGGGGAAGCAGGCTCCCCGCTGAGCAGAGAGCTCAATATGGGGCTCGATCCCAGGACCCTGAGATCATGACCTGAGCCAAAGGCAGAGGCTTAACTCACTGAGCCACCCAGACGCCCTATAATTTTCTTTCTAAATATGAATATTTTAACTCTTGAGACTTTCCTTCCTGGAATATCCCATATTCCACTAAAGGAAGTATTTTAAACTAGCATCTTTAGGTAAGCTATCAGTAGAACCCAATTATTCTCTGCCCACCTTTTCTTGTTTCTCTAAACTGCAACAACTTAATCCTTCCCTTGAGTGATTACTCAATAATTATTTTGTGGGAGGCTGAAAAGATTGCCTGGGGCTCCTCTGCCTGCAAGTCTGGCCCTGATACTAACCTGGGGTGTAGGGGGAGGAAGGGGGTGAACTGAATCTGCTCTTGGTGACTCAGGGGTTTAGTGTCAGATGTGTGAAACTGTATTTAAGGATAAGTGTTGGAAAGAGGTATCTCTGAATCCATCAGAAGCATGTGAAATATAGCTCATCCTTTTCAGCAAATCAGAGAACATGAAAGGTGTCCCAATAGTATAGAAGAACATTTTCGGGCACCTTGGTGGGTCAGTGGGTTAAAGCCTCTGCCTTCGGCTCAGGTCATGATCTCAGGGTCCTGGGATCGAGCCCCACATTGGGTTCCCTGCTCTGTGAGGAGCCTGCTTCCTTCTCTTTCTCTGCCTGCCTCTCAGCCTACTTGTGATCTCTCTCTCTCTGTTAAATAAATAAATCTTTTAAAAATCTAAAAAATTAAAAATTAAAAAAAAAAAAGAAGAACGTTTTCACTTTTAGAAGGGTAGTTCTCAGACCAACATGTCTCCAAGCATCACTTTGTGCCTCAAAGGGGTCAGGTTACTGCAATCGCTATCAGCTTTCTTCTTATTTTCCAACATTAACTCCTATCAGGAACTTGAATCCATGTAGATTTAGATTTCTATGTTATGTAAAATGGGATGAATAGGTAATGACTTGAGAAATTACGTAGTGTTCAAAAATAGGAAATCCAGAGACGCCTGGGTGGCTCAGTCAGCTGAGTGTCTGACTCTTGATTTCAGCTCAGGTCTCGCTCTAAGGGTCATGAGTTCAGACCCCATAAATAATTAGGAAATCCAGAAAATAAAGACATCAAAGTAAAAAAAAAAAAATCACAGCTCTGTACACATAAATGGAAAGAATGCTCAATTGGAACAAAATGGCAGCTCTGGTTGCTAAAACTGGATTATTCTTAAATACAAGAGCTATGTTAATGCATATGACAAGTAATCTAATTAGATAACATCGCTGGGGTTTAGAAAAACCAATATAAATCTCACTATATAGGGATAAAAATATTTTGGATCCACATTACTTGGTGGAGGATATTCTCAAGCGACTGTTTGGTGGTGGGCCTTTAGGAAACAGAACAGCAAAGTGGTGGGAAGAAGAGAAGTAAGAGAAGTAAGGAAATTGTAGAAAAGTGGGTAAAAGATGAGACGTATTTCAATTGAATCAAAATATGAAGATGGTGGATAATGTGATAAAAGTTTATAACACAAAGTTCCCATGTTTTAAGTAAAAGTGACTTTACTTGAATAGCTTTGGGATAGCAGCAAGTTATTAAAAGAACAACAAATACAGGTCACTTTTATCCTCCAACTCTCCTAAATTTCTAGACTTGCATAAGTAGATGGTCTGGAACCAAAGTTAATATTATCTATTTAAAGGACTCTAACTTAACATTAGGAGCTCCCAGACTCTATAATTAACATTCAGAAACCATTAGCATAGCTAGTTCTGAATTAGTTTATAGGATTTGAATATCTATGACACTGTCTATACTGCTCTGGTACTATAAATTTTTGTCTGGGACATAATTGTCTGACTCCCCCAAATTCTATCTTATAATTAACGTATGGGTAAATTTTGTGGGGTGTAAGTGAATATAGTGAGCAAGGCATGTTTGGAGTGGACATTTATTCACAATGAAAATCCACAACTAAAGTGAAAAATCACTTAGCTCCATATAAGTATAAAATAGAAAAAAATCACCTAAAAAGGGTGTAAAATTAAGTGGTGACTAGAATACCAAGGCAGATAGAGAAAGAATAAAGCAAAAGCTTCATCTCAAAAGCCCAAGGGTTTTTTTTCCCATGTAAATTTCACTGTGTTTCAAGTTTTCAGCATCATAAGCATAAAAGGTATGATGCAGATATTTTCAATTTTTACCTACAACCGCTCCATTTAAAAGAAATTGAATCATCTGGAGAGTTAAACTTTTCTCTGTGAAACACCATGAAGAAACTGAACAAGTATAGAAAGTAAAAACAGTGATATGGCTTAATTATGAAAACTTAGAGAAGATTCATGGCAAGTACAAATTGATTATAGACTTCATTCTTATTTGTTGTGACATTTGGAGAACAAAGATTTAGAAATGCATGTCAGGGAGATGTTCACATGCGATCCTATTCCTGTGGTCCTATTTTTATTAGTTTCACTGGGGATTTACGTATATTCTTTAAATTATTTTACAGCTCATTGACGATTTTGAAATAGCTCTCTGAGAACTCAGCCTGCTTAGAATGAATGTAATGTAGGGGGAAAGGAACGCACAAGGTGAGAATTTTATTCAGTGGGATAGCACCCTCCCTCCGAACTGTGACTGCCTCATGGAATAGCCTGGAGCTACTCACACCAGGGCTGTTGGTTTCCTCACCAGGGGAATGGGATGATGATATTTATCTATCTGGTAGAAGTGTTAGGAGAACTAATTAATGTTTGGAGAGAGCTTTGAGATTTTTGGATGAAAGGTACTCAGTAAGTGCAAAGTGTTATTATGATTATTTTAATAGTTATGATTACTGAGATATTAAATGTGTAATATTCTACCACCCTGCAAATTCTAGTCTGGGTGGGCACTGTGGATTGCATATCAAATAGTTTAAAATAAATAACTTTAATGATTGTTTTAATTTGGCTTATAGTAAAATGTGGGTGGGCAGGACAGGTATCTTTTTCTGTCTTTCTAGAGCCCCAGGCCGGGCTCCATCCCAGGATCCTGGGATCATGATCTGAGCCGAAGGCAGGGGCTTAACCAGTTTTGCCATCCAGGCGCCCCGTGATGTCCTATTTAATACATAACAGGTAATACTAAATAGTGTCTGTTCTGGAAGATCATGAAGACGTTTAGCGCTAAGGGTCTCATACTGCTAGCACAGGGAGTGTACTCTGAGCTAACTACTCCCGGGAAGAAACAAAGGTTATTGCTTCAGGGGCAATGTGAAAGAAGGAAGTTTGAAGGGCTTAGTAGCCTGTGTTCTCAGGAAGCTTTCCCCACTGCATCCAGCCTTTCACCAAGACTGCTTGACATGATGGAGAGAAAGCCAGGCAGATTTAAGAGAGCAACATGTTGGGAGGTTACAGGTTAGGGGATGGAGCTCAAAGTGAGAACTTCAAAGGGAAGATCTTTAACTACAGTAGAGATAAGGTGGCACAGACTAATCAGGGTGAGTCAGAAACTTACTTGTATATTTGTGTAGATCTAAAAATCCAGTAATGACCAGAGAACTTTAAGAAATACAGAGAAACTGGTGCCAACATAAAATATTTCAAATCAAGAGTGCTCTCAATGGTTGAGGGAAGTATGCTAATTTGAAATCCTTTGAGTTTCTTGAACTCTACATTTCTGGTACATGTTCCTTTCTCACGAATCTATATTATGTAATTGTATATAAAGAAGAATGCAAAATAAGTACATGCAGAAAAATACTTACAAATCAGAATGATTTTACCTTTGTGTTTTGTGAATCTGAGCCTGATTGGAAATAGAAAGGTGTTTCCTCTAATGTAATTGTGTCTCATCTGTGCCCTATAAATCACATGAAAAAACCTAGGCATTTTTAGAAATAAGAATAATAATATTAAGTCCCAATTAACTAACATACTTGAACAAGTGGAAAAATAATCATTGCTGGCAAGAAAGTTAAGAAGTTTAATCTCCATGTGGAAAACTGAGATAATTTGTCATAGATAAGGGACCTATTATAAAAGAAATACAATAGGAGATTTCAATAGTTTATTTAAATTTAAAAAAAATGAGGTGAGCTCAGTTTCCACTCTATCAGAAGGATCTGTGCTGTGAACTTTACAAGGGAGGGTCATTACATTATGTTTTGGGAGAGCCATCAAGATTATGAATTTTCTTCACACTTACGTCCTTAAACATTACTAGTTTACAGGATATTTTGAAGACATTGAAGCAGAAAATGAAGATCCAGCATGTTTAATGCAAGCAGATGCCTAGGTCACGGAAACTCTTTGAAGAAATCTACTCAGCTACATTTTTTTTTGTGTGTGTGAAAGCTAAACATTTCTTTATAACAATGAAAACATTTAGGAGTGAAACTACAACTTACTTCCTACAGTTGTTATGACGGTAGAATGAGATGATACACTTAAAACATGTAGCAGGGTGCCTGCATGCAGCAAGAATTCAATAAATGTAAGGAATTGTCATCATATGGAAATGGGAGCTGATATATTGGGGGAATGAGGTCTGAGGGCTGCTACTCAACTTAAAGGGCATATTCCAGCAGTGGAATGTGATGCCTCACCAAACAGGAAAATCTCCATTCTAAGAGAATTCCCAGCCTAGGCTGAAGAGTTATGTGGCAGTGCTTTAACACAGAATTCACACTTTAAATGAGTAAATAGATTACCCCTAGGCTGAAGTTAATATATTCCCTTATCTGGCAATTCATTGTTGTCAAAGGAGCACATTCTATTTTAAGATGTAGATTTTGGAATCTAACATTTTTTTAAATTAAATGGCTTCGAAGTTATATCAGTTGAACAGGGACATTAATTTCTGTACATTAAAGAACACAGGACAACATTTTTAAAAAGAGGGACAGGGAGAGAGAGTCAGGTCCTGACCCATTTACACATTGCTTCTCCTGACCTCTCCTAAACCCCCACCCACTCTCTGTTTGTCCCACTGGCCACTTCACATAGACTCTCACTTATGGGGGAAAATGGAAGCATTTATAATTGAATTTGTACATCAAATTGTGTGCTATCAGTGGTTGTTGTAAAACCTGCATACCATACAACTTACCATTTAACGATTTTTCAGTGTACACTTCAGTGGCATTAAGTACATTCACAATGTTGAGCAACAATTTCCACTACCCATTTTCAGAACTTCTTAATCTTCCCAAACAGAAACCTTGTACCCATTGAACAGTGATCCTGTTCTCCCCTCCCCTCAGTCTCTGGCAACCTCTACTTTCCTTTCTATCTCCATGAATTTGCCTACTCTAGACAGCTCATGTAAGTGGAATCATACACTATTTGTACTTTTTACTGCCTTTTTCGTGTCAAGATTTTTTTTTAAGTAAAAAAAGACTGCCCTAGTATTTCTGGCCATGTAGAGAAAGTTGGGCACCACTTAAATTTACCTCGTGTCTTAGAATTCCTTGTCTTCCACAAAATTCCCTGCACTTTCCATACAGAATCAAAAAAGAATTGTGCCCTAACTGAATACACCTTAAAGTAAACAAGAAAAACTTAGACTTCTAAATTTAGTATTAGTGAGGTGACCAAAGTATAGTAAATGATTAATGCTAAGCTTCTGTGAACACTTAAATGGGTAAATTTGCCTGAACAGCTTTGAAAGTGCTATTGTGCCGCTCATTTAATGCATACTTCTGAAAAGTTAATAAGCTATTTTTAATCATTATCTATTTTTTGACAAAAATACCATATAGCCTATTTTCATGAGGATATGTTATCATTTGACCAACTTTTACAAAGCATGGATATCTTTGCTCTAATTCTTATCTTTAGTCATGGTCGAATTTTTCTCATGATTTATACCCTTTGCTGGTTTGCTTTCATTCCCTTCTGCTTTTTTCTTTAAAGTTGCTGTGGTTTGGGGGGGGGAGGGTGTGCGCATGCGCACGCATCTAAAAAGCACAAATAACATGGTGGGTTTATTAGCCCCCGTGACCGGAAGTCCAGAGATAGGGTAGTCTCCATGGTTCCTGGATTTAGTAATGATTCCTTCTTTCTGCTATGCTTTGTGGGATATCTGTTTCATCTCAAGTCACCTTTCCAACAGGACTGCAGAATGTCTTCCAGAAGCAATCAAGACCATATCCCCCCTTCCCCCGCAGAGAAAGCAAGAGCTTATACTTCTGCCTCAGTATTCCAAATAAGAATGCCAAGATTCTTTGTACCCCTAAGTCCATGTAGTTCTCCAAAGTACCTGGGTAAGTATACTGAGGCAATTCTGGGAAGTAAGAAGGGGGCAGGAAGGAATGCCTGCAGATCTACCATACTCCTTCTCATATCCTGTGAATGAAATGCAGACATATTTTTAAATTATAAAAAATTATAGGAGCGCCTGGGTGGCTCAGTTGGTTGAGCATCTGACTCTTGATTTTGACCCAAGTCATGATCTCAGGGCTCTGGGATTGAGCCCAGAATCAGGCTCTGTTCTCACCAGGGATTCTGCTTGAGGATTCCCTCTTTCCTTCTCCCTCTGCCCCTTCCCCTGTCCTCTCTCTCTCTCTCTAAGATAAACAAACAACCAACTAAATAAGTCTTTTAAAAATGTTTAAAATTGNAAAAAAGTCTTTTAAAAATGTTTAAAATTGGGCGCCTGGGTGGCTCAGTGGGTTAAAGCCTCTGCTTTCGGCTCAGGTCATGATCTCAGGGTCCTGGGATCGAGNTAAGTCTTTTAAAAATGTTTAAAATTGTAAAAAATCATATTGAGAAGTAAGAGATACACGTAGTCTCAAGTGGACTATTTCAACTAGTTATCTATTATCTTATTACATAGAAAGCTTGACCATACAACCTTGTAATTGCCTAATTTAGAAATCTTGGAAAATAAGGATAATATTTGGGGGGAAAAGATGACATACAGAACACAAAAATGACTCTCACCTATTTTCCTGTGGTCATAGGATAAGGAAATAAGATGCCTGAGAAAACAAAGTTTGTATCTACAGAGAAATATCACATCTATTCAATCAGTGATTTCAATTTTTACTTCTAACATAGAAACAGTTTCTTCTAATAAAGTGGTGTAAGGAAAAATATCATGCAAATCAAAGTTACTCTGGTTCAATTCAAGTAGAAAATCCTGGATAATTTCTTACTCTTATTTTCCTCCTCCTAGTAATTATATCCCTGTTTGCTTGTTTTCACAGTTAAAATAGGAAAAGCACTAACGTGGAAGCCAGGAGTCATGAAAAAACCTGGATTCTCATATTAAATTATTATTATCTTCCTTGGGAAACTTACTTAATCTAGAACTCTCTTTCCAATTTTAAGAAACCAGACCTTAAGACTGCTAAAATTCATTCATTTGGCTGAAATGTTAAAACCTCAGATATCCCATATAAATGTTTACTTCCAGCTTCCACCTCTGGCATTATAACAAACTTAAGTCTCCAGACCAACTCTTTAAGAAAAGAAACTAAAAATTCTGGTTAAAACTATTTTAAGTTTTCTTAAACACATAAATTAGCTGGTAAGAAAGTAAGATGTTCTGGGGCCTGGGTGGCTCAGTTGGTTGAATGTCTGACTCTTGACTTCAGCTCAGATTATGATCTCAGGGTCCTGAGCTCCAGCGCCAAGTTGGGCTCTGTGCTCATCGGGGAGTCTGCTTGAGGAATCTCTCTCTCCAACTCGCTCGACACCTTCCCCTGCTTGCATGCACGCACTCTCCCTCTCTCTCAAATAAAAGTATTTATTTTATTTTTCTTTTCTTTTCTTTATTTATTTATCTGTCTTTTAAAAAAAGGAAAGTAAGATGTTCTGAGACCAGTAAGTACATGAAAAGCAGAAATTTGAGATAGGAGCATGCTTCAATGTGAAGACACTTACAAATTCAGATCAATTTTAGCTTCACATTTGAGCACTTTGCTGCCTCTTTCCTCTTGCCCTTCCCTTCTTTTCTTGTCGAACACAGGCAAGGAGGAAAAAACGGGGGGAATCAAAAAAGTGGTCGTGTGTTTGGAGTTCAGTGGAGTGTCAGAGACTGTGGAGCTGAAGATCAAGAACACAGTGAGGCTCAAAGAGTGGTGTGGGGGCTAGGGTTGGCTAAGTAGAGAGCTGAGGAAGCAGGGGTATTGGAATCACTAATATTTTTGTATTTAGGGGGTGCCTGGGTGGCTCAGTCATTAAGCATCTGCCTTCGGCTCAGGTCATGATCTGAGTCATGATCAGAGTCCTGGGATCAAGCCCCACATCAGGCTCCCTGCTCGGTGGGAAGCCTGCTTCTCCCTCCCCCACTACGTCTGCTTGTGTTCCCGCTCTCTCTGTGTCTCTCTCTGTCAAATAAATAAATAAAATCTTTTAAAAAATTAATATTTTTGTATTTAGACTTATTATCTCATTTTGTGATTTTTTTTTTGTACTACCTTCGAAATGTTCTATTCTCCTCTCTTGCCTTTAATATCCATTCCTGACTCACCTGAGTCAACCAGCATTGTGAGGGCTGCCCGTAACACTCCATTATTCCTTCTACGTTTACAAATTGTCATTCCATTATAAGAAGCTTTTTCTTCTTTCCAAAGTATGTATTTATTACTTCATTTATTTAAATAATTACAATCCATGTATTATTCTTTATTTTCATTCTGAAATTGGTCCAGATTTGGTCAGTTGAGCCTTTTCCAGCCGGTTCTTGGCACTTTGATATGCCTCAGACTATTTAAAGCAAGAGTTGACAGAACTATAAAAACTATAAGAATGAGATCAATCCACGAGCTAGGAGATTTTAGCACAGTTCTCTTAATAATGATAAGTCATGTAGTCAAGTAATCAGTAAGATTATGAAAGCTTGAACCACAAAATTAACAAGATTAACTTTAAGAAGCATGTAGAATACAGAAACCAATTACATCTGCAATTGTATAGTATACTTTTTTAAAAACATAAAGTGTTTAATAATAGTGACAAAGTTGTATTATACAAACCACTACTCCAAGGATTTCTCAACCTTAACATAGCTATTGACATTCTGGTTCAGGTAATTCTTTGTTGTGACGGGCCATCCTGTGTATTGTAGGATATTTAGCAACATTTCTGGCCTCCACCCACTAGATGCCAGTAATAACAATTTTTGCTCACCTCTCTCCACCCCAGTATCTCTGCTGTTAAACCCATCGATTTCCACTGTATCAAAGACTTTCGTGTATAAAGAAAAATATTAAATTGCAGGAAAAAACCTAATGGATAATTCTGTATTCTTAGACTAGGAAAAATTTCTTACACAAGACACAAAATGAGAAATCTATTTAAAAAAATAGGAATTTGACTACATTAAAATTAGAATGTCTATTCATCAGAAACTGTCACGAAGAAAGTGAAAATACAAGGAACAGACTGGGGGCGGGATATATTTTCAACACATAACTGCCAGGGTGTTAATATTCAGAATAAATAAATGAATTTATATATCGAAAAGAAAACACATAAATGGTAAAAATTTTAATGGGCAAAAGAACAGACACTTGACAGAAGAAGAGACTTCAAATGTCCAACAAACAACCCTAAAATTTGCATGGAAACAAAAAAGACCTCAATTAGAGGAATCTTAAAAAAGGAGAACAATACGGGAGCTCTCATAATTTCAGATTTCAAGTTACATTAAAAAGTGGTAGTAATTAAAACTGTGGTACTGGCATAAAATAGACACATAGATCAATGGAATAGAACAGAACACTCAGAAATAAACCCACAATTATATGGTCAAACAATCTTCAACGTAGGAGGAATGGATACGCAATGAGGAAAAGACAGTCTCTTCAACAAATGGTGTAGGGAAAACTGGACAGTCACATGCAAAAGAATTAAACTGGGCAACTTTCTTTCACCGTGCACCAAACTAAACTGAAAATGAGTTAAAGACTTATATGCGAGACCTGAAACCATAAAAATCTTTGACGAAGTCACCGGCAGTAATCTCTCTGACATTGGCCATAGCAACATTTTTCTGGATGTGTCTCCTGAGGCAAGCGAAATAAAAGCAAAAATAAACTATTGAGACTACATCAAAATAAAAGTTTCTGCACAGCGAAGGAAACAATCAGCAAAACCAAAAGGCAACCTACCAAATGGGAGAAGATATTTGCAAATGACATATCCAATATAGGGCTAGAATTCAAAATATGTAAAAAAAAAAAAATGCCCCCCCCCCAAATAATCCAATTAAAAGATGGGCTGAAGACATGAACAGACATTTTTCCAAAAAAGGCATCCAGATGGTCAACAGACATGACAAGATGCTCAACATCAGTCTTCATCAGGGAAATGCAAATCAAAACTACAATGAGACTTCACCTAACATCTGAATGGCTCCTGGATAGAACTGTAATGGCTAAAATCAAAAACACAAGGGCATCTGGGTGGCTCAGTGGGTTAAGCCTCTGCCTTCCGCCCAGATCATGATCCCGGGGTCCTGGGATCAAGCCCCGCTGAGCAGAGAGCCTGCTTCCCCCTCTCTCTCTTCCTGCCCCCTGCCTACTTCTGGTCTCTCTGTCAAATAAATAAATGAAATCTTAAAAAAAAAAACCACACACAAGATACAACAAGTATTGACAAGGATGTGGAGTAAAAGGAACCCTCATGTACCATTAGTGGGAATGCAAACGGATACAGTCACTGTGGAAAACAGTATGGAAGTTCCTCAAAAAACTGAAAAATACAGCTACCTCACAATCCAGTAATTGCACTATCGAGTATTTACCCCAAAAATACAAAAACTCTAATTCAAAAGGACACATGCACCCCTGTGTTTATTGCACCATTATTTACAATAGCAAAACTATAGAAGCAGCCCAAGTATCCATAAATAGATAAAGAAGAGATGGTATATATATATATGCAATGGAATATTATCCAGCCATAAAAAAGACTGAAATCTTGCTATTTGCAACAACGTGGATGGAGCTAAAGAGTATAATGCTAAGTAAAATAAGTCAGCCAGAGAAAGACAAATACTGCATGACTTCACTCATATGTGGAATTTAAGAAACAAAACAAATGAGCAAAGGAAAAAAAGAGACACAGAGAGAGAAACCAAGAAATAGACTCTTAACTATAGAGAACAAACTGATGGTTACCAGAGGGAAGATGGATGGAAGGGTGGAGGAAATAAGGAATGGGAATTAAAGAGTAGACTTTTTATGATGAAAAAAAATGAGGAAAATAAAGGGAAAAATCCAGGTGTCCAAAAACCATATGAGAAATTTCCCAATCTTAGTAATGATTGAACTGTAAATTAAAACTGCCTTTGGTTTCCATTTCATATACGCCTAATTGGCAAAATTTCAAAAGGTCTAGAATATCAGGAGTTGAGAAGAATATTGAACAACTTTGAGATTTAAAGTGATATAATAATTTGGAAAACAATTTGACCTATCTGATAAATTTAAAGACGTGTATACCCTATTAGCATGCAAGTCCACTCTTAGATATGTACTTCAGTGTCTTAGTCTCCACAGGTGGTCATAACAAAATACTATAGACTGGCTAGCTTGAACAACACAAATTTATTTTTCACAGTCCTAGAGGCTGGGAATCCAAAATCAAGGTGCTGGCTAATTGGGTTTCTGGTGAGGACTCTTCCTGGCTTGCAAATAGCCATCTTCTCACTGTGTCCTCACACGGCCTTTTCTCTGCATGCATGTGAAGAGAGAGAGAGAGAGAGAAAGAGAGAGAGAGAGAGAAAGATACCTCTTCCTCTTCTTAGAAGGCCACCAATCTTATTAGATTAGAACTCCATTCATTTAACCTAGTTACTTTCTACTCTATGTCCAAAAGCAGTCACATTGATGGTTGAGACTTCAGGATGTGAATTGGGGGCGGGGGGGACATGATTCAATCCATTGCACCTAAAAAAGGTTTTGCATGTATCCACAAGTTAAAATTCACAACCAACACAACTGCCTGGTAAAACCCCAGCCTCAACTACAACAGCAATGTGCTAATCACCAGACATGTAATGAAGCCATATTAGACCATACAACCCAGCTGAACTGACCGAAACAAGAGGTACCATCTCAGCCCTCCCACAAAAGCACAAACTAAATGAAGTAGTGGGTTTTTTTAAGCCACAAGGTGCAGGAAAAAAAGCCAACCAATAGAGTACACAGGATATTCTAAATGTCTTGAATTTGCACATACTTCAAATTTATCCAAATTGATTGAAATGAACAAGTGCTTATTAAACGCACATATGCACAGGACAAAATCCCCCATTCTCCAGCTGGTGAGATGAAAAAATGAGATGTAAACCTGTTCAAAATTTAAACTGCTCAAGGTAAAAATAGCTGTTCAAGGCAATAATTTTAAAAGTTTTAATAGTATAACAGATTAATAGCTAAATAGTAGATAAAATAAACAATAAGAAGAGAAAAAGGAGATTCTCAGGAAAGTTATTAAAGAAGAGGTAGAATATAACTATTTAAACACTATACTCTTTTTTTTTTTAAGATTGATTGATTAGAGAGAAAGAGAGAGAGCACAAGCAGGGTGTCAAGACGGGGAGAAGCAGGCTTCCTGCAGAGCAGTGAGCCCGAAGTGGGGCTCCATCCCAGGACCCTGGGACCATGACCTGACCCAAAGGAAGATGCTTAGCCAACTGAGCCACCCAGGTGTCCCTAAACACTGTATTCTTAAGTAAATTAAGCAAATAAATGTCGAAAGAGGCAGTCAAAAGGAAGAACTAAGACATGGGCTCTAACGTGGTCTATTCATATTACTCATAGTAGGTCATTTATCACTCAGTAAACATTGCATACCTCCTATATTCCAACCACAATGCTGGACAGAGAATACAGTAAGGGATGAAATAGAAAAGGTCTAAAGGAACTTAGTACCGGTAAAAGTAGCCACAGAATAAAAAAGTAAACGACCTAGTGTAAAATTACAAGTTATGAATAATACTAAGAAGAAAAAGAACAGAATTATGTCCAGTATCTAGTGAGAAGGAATGGAAGTATTTCATCACAGGAGTAACGTGATTTAATTTACAAATTTAGTACTTTAGATTTTCTAAAATAAGAATTATTTCTGGGAGTATTAAAATACAAACAAGAGAGAGAGAGAGAAAGTCTTCTAGGTCATGCTCAGTACTACCTTGGACTTCATTCTGAAGGTGAAGAGGCGCCACCGAAGAGTTTAAGTATATGGACTGTGTGAACAGACTTACATTAAAGACGGTGCACTCGCGTTCCAGTGTGGACCTGGAAACAATGTGAATGGATGAAGGGCAAGACTAGGAAAGAGAGTCAGCTAGGAGGAGCCTCTGGCAACAATCCCAGAAAGAAACAGCGAAAACTTGATTATCTTAAATTTCCTGTTGCAACAGGACTACCATTACAGAATATGGATCTAGTGCACAAGAAGTTGGGTTTAGCATTTGAGCAAGTTTTAGAATGATCACTGAGGGGAAGGGGAGATAAAGCTGATTAAGGGCACACAAGGTAGTTGAGTGGCCCTCTATTGGTATAAAAGATCACATATTTTTCATGGTTGTATAGCAAGCATCTGGTGACTGTCTATCAAGCACTTCTCAGTCATTCATCTGGAAAGGTCTCCCCATTCTAGAAAATTACTCGCCCTCCCCCCCCCCAAAAATCTTAACCCTCAAGAGTTAACTTCAAATGCTAAGTTGTTTTTCCTCACTGGCTACGATGCTTGATTTGTGAGTGGATATCTGTGTCAACCAGAACCAATCCTAAGGCCTGAATGATTGGTGGTAACTAACATACTCAGAATCAGGAACTATTCAAAGTCCTTATATTAATTATTTAATCATCATTACAATGCAACGAAGTAGATACAATTACTCTCTTCTTTCTTATAGATAAGGAAATCAAGGCACTGGGTTGTCAACTTGTCCCTGTTCACACACAGACCAGGCTTTAAATGCCAGGTGTCTCATTTTGCATCCCACACATTCCTAATCACTAACACTGCCCTTGACAGGTTTCTTTACCCAGAAACATATATGTCACCCATAGGTGACCCATCCAGAGCCCATTCTTAGATTTTGGACCTCAGGTATCAAGAAAGCTAATCTCAGTCCATCTTTGGCGGTAGGACTTGAAGTAGAGCGTATGGTTGCCGCTGGGCACCGTGAATCCAGCTGCATGAAAGAATCTAGACCAAGAAACTGGAGGAAGACATCCTGAAAAGTGTGTCCTCAGAGATTAGAGGTAATATAAGGAGATGCCTGAAATCTCTGGTTGCAGTCATCACTGAGACTAACTGGAGCCATGACCTCCTGTTAATGTGATGATATGAACTTCTCCAGCACCCTTTCTAGATAAACTGGCTTAGATTTAAAGCTTGTAACTCCAAGTCATGAATAATTAAGGCTGCCAATCTGCATAGCTATGGGACAGTCTTTAGCAATGTTCAGTCATCCAAAGGGATAGCAGATTGCTGTATTAGTCCTGGTTAGGGATTCACAAGGCAGCTGTGTTAGGAAGACAGCGACACAGATAAGTTGAGCGTGTGAAAGATAGGTGGGAAAATAAGTGAGATCAAAAGGGAGTGTGTTATAGTGGAGAAGAAAGCCGGCCTGGTGTGGAATGGACTGGAATTTAACCTCTCAAGACTCAGATGCTCATTTTTGCTTTGGGATAATAATAATCGCCTTTCTCATGTGTTAGGAAGATTAAATGAGATAACTTATATAAAGCATTTAATATGGTGCCTGGCATATAGTAATTGCTCCATAAATGTTGTTGTCCTTGAGGTCCATACTCCACGGTATAGGAACATAGATTCACAGAGAAGGGATGTTTGAACTGATCACGAAGGACAGAAGTAGATGGATAGGTAAAAGGAGGCAGATGTTCCTTTCTCTTATGCTCCTATGCCCACTGGTTCATCCCCTAACTTGCAATACAGGTGATACTAGACTCCTACACACATTCCATAAAGGCTAAAGTCATAGTCCAAAGAATGTAAATAGATGGATTCAGTGATAAACTCTAAATAGTATGCAAAGTCACTGAAGACCAAAAATTAAAACCAAACCCTATCAGGCATTTAAATTTTAGATTTTTCTTTGCAACCAAAATGCTTATTTATTAAAACATTAAAAATGCACACAATTGTATCATCACTGATGAAATCTCTTCTGCCTGTAAGGAATGTGATTTCAGCTTGTACTTTTGCAATGAGTGATGAAGAAACTTCCAGATGGAGAGGTGTAATTTGTGAGATTTTCCCTAGTCTATTCACATTGGCTTTAACTTCCATTTTAAATTACAGAGAGAATTCCCAAAATTTCAAATAGCCCCAAGAGATCTGGTGAAATAGCTAATCTCTTTCTATGAGCATGCTAACAAAAGCAATTTCTTATCAAGCTATATGCTACCCAGTGGGACTGATAATGAATCTGCATTATGGTAACCTTTATAAGAAGGGAAGATAAGAAGACCTTTTGGGGAGGTGTATTTATTAGGTGGTGAATGTGTCTCTCTGCACGTGGATTCCTCTGTTTAGATCCACTTTTCACTGAACTATGCCAAGACCTTCTGTCGTTCTGCTTTCAACAACACGTCTAAATTTATAACACCCATCCTATTACATAGCACAATATCAGTAAATATCAAACACCGATGTGCTATAACAGCTTTTGCAGTGTTGCATTTCTCTCATTTGAAAAGGTACTAGATTTACATCGCTGATTATGGGCTTTATACTAATTTCCCTCCAGGATTTATGAAGAGTTCAAACTTGTGTTAACACAGAGCATTTTGTTTGTTTGTTTGTTTGTTTATAAATTGGAAAGGGGGGGAGCTTGTATGCTGTCACCCAAATATAAAGAGGCAGCATTTACTGGGAGTCTCCTATAGAGGGCACCTTCACCTTATTGGAAACTCAACTGAAAGAGAAACTCAGTGGTTAGCAGAGAAATCACTGAACCTTAAAGTCAGAAGCCCTCACTTGCTTTTGCTAACCAGTTTTCTTCTCTATGGTATCTTTGTTACCTTATCTTTAGTAGAAAAGAATTGGCACCCTCTCCATAATCATTCATAGACACAGGCCAGAAACACTACCTTATTATTATGTTCAGCTCGCTTGTGGGTGAGCTGGAGACAGCTGTTCATATTACCTAAGAGGCAACAGATCAATGAAAGGAAGGGAAGGACAAGTTTTGAGCTGCCTTTTTGCAACAATGTCCTTTATACAACAGAGGATATTTTTAAAGCATTGTACCAGAAAACAAAGGCTGATAATAAAGTATAATGTTTACAAAACAAACTTTTGCTGTGTTATTATGATTACCAAGTGCTTTCAGACTAAAATTACTTAAGTAGAAACAAAAAGTAAGTATTTTTCGGATACCAAAAATACCATGGGTTATAGACTATAAATATAAAGAAAATAATTGCTATTTAGAAAATTCTAAAAATAGGCATGTGTGAGTGTGTGTGTGGAAAGCAATTCCTTGAAACTGTTCCTGTGTAGCAAAACTATAAAAAGATACTAAAATAATAATCAAACTGTGAAAATATAAGCATATTTTCATAGAAAAAATTCTTTTAAAAAATGCTCAGCATAAGTGGTGTACACATCTGGAAGACTTTAAATGCAGCATTACTTTGACATTGATTTTGAATATCTTATGTCTTATGACTGGTAATAATATTAATGTACATAAATCGAATATACATAACTTTGCACATTTACTTTTGACAATTCCTGATTGGGAGACTTCTTTTAGATATTCAGTAAGCTATCAGATTTATTAGAACACTTTGGCTAAGAAACTGATAATGATTATTCCTGAATATTAAGATAAAAGGCAACAGAGAAGACAAGAGTTTATCTCTTTAGATTTGCGTATAAAATATCCATCTGTCTCATTACTGGATAAAATAAGTTTTAGTCACCTAAAACTTATTATAGTTATAATGAAACTTATCAATTATACATTATTAATTCTTTACTTTCATATTGAGTGTTTAGAAGTAATTAAGTTTCCAATGGTTACTATTGACATAAAGCATTTGGGAACATTTTTGCTTTCCTTTAAGTTCTACTTTAAATAGACTACAAATAAGTGTGAATGCATTTTAGCTATTGAAGGTGGTTTGACTGTATGTCTTTTTTAAGGCTTTATTCAGTCAAGGTCTAAAGCTTCCTGTTAGGACCAAAATGTTCAGACTACTGGAAATTTTAGTTCTTCTTTACTAAGAACTATCATCAATGTGTCAATCAAATCTCTTACATAAAAATATAACAAAGTATTTCCCACTAAGTGTTTGTTTGAATTTATGCACTTGCTGTTATTGGTGTGTTTCAAAATCAGTCAGATTCGTTTCTGTGGGAAAAAGACCCACTTTCTTATTCGGCTAAGTCAGTTGCCCTGTCCTAGAGAATGCCTAGGGTAAGGCCCCAATCCACCTGCCCAGGCATTCCCGCCTCATTGTTGACATTTCCTGGTGTTCAGTGGTTTCTCCTACTTTGTTGCATTCCAGAGCTCAAGGCACTTCTTTGAAGATACGAGGCCATTCAAGTCTTCTCTACTTTGTAGCCTCACTCTAAAAGGAGAGTAAATGAAAAAGCCACGCAGTTCAGACAATTTAAATGGGGCAGCAGGAGGGCTGTGCTATTGCTCTGTTGGGAATAGCTGTGAGTGATCCCTGAATCATCTCTTGGAAAAGAAGTAGAGAGTGGCCTTTCTTGAAGCCAGGATGAAAAAGGAGAGGAGGAAGAAGCTGGATGGTCCCCTATGGAAAAGCAAACTAAGGCTGGTGAGAGACTACAGATAAGTAATGTGTTTACACAATCAACTGCTGGTTTCATGCCTGATTTTGCAAAGCACTTCAACAAATGACTTTTACTGGTAGGTGCTGCCTTTTCTAATCAAAGGAAACCAGGGATCTTCACAAAAGTCGAGGAACCCAGGGGTTTTTGCACTTTGACTAAGTTTTTAACATCCTAAGTATTTCTCTAGATCTCAAAATCTTATCGCAGAAATAACAGTATTTCCCCAACTCTTTTTCAGGATTCTCCATCCTCATCGTGCTGCCTTGGAACACCTGGCGCATACATTGAGCAGCAACTGCGAACACATCGGTAACTGTGTCAGGGCACCTAGAAATTCTTTAGACAGTGGTAGAAACGGGCCGAGCACCATGAGGCCAGATCCAACTGTGCCAGTCTATTATTTTTTCAGTCCCCTTATATATGAAGTGATTAAAAAATATATTTCCTCTCCTTAACTCAAAAAAGCTTTCCTTCGAGAATAGTTGGGAGGAAAAATAAACCACATTGAAGGACTTGAATCTAATTCCTGGCTTCAGCCTCAGCTTAGCTGAGTACAGAGGCAAGTTCTCATATTTTAACAGAACATGTCAGTTTCCTCTTTTGCAAGATCAGGGATGATGTGTAAGGATGAATCTAATGGATTTGGTAGTGAGAGGCTGCCTGCAATTCTACACCGGGGAGGTTTCTGAGATTGCCTCAGAGCTCCCAAGGAAAGATCTAAGAATCATTTGTGATGTCTGACATGGTCATTGGATGGGAAAATGACAGGATTAGATCTGCAGTTCAAGGATTAGATGATCTTCCAGGCTTCCCTAGCACAAAATTTCAATGGTGTTATGGTAATAAGACTCAACCGAGATAATGTATATGAAAGTCTAATCAGGAGGAATAGCTTTGTCTTCTTTACATCCTCAGGAACCAGCATAAAATCAGTACACAAAAATATGTGTGCTTCGCGTAATGGAGATTGTGTGCATTAAGGTGACGTTAGTATTAAAGTAAAAAGTACACAAATTATTGCACACACCTCTGCTCACATTTGGGAGGCAGAATTTGACGTGTGAACCTGCATTCCTTCATCATCTGTAGCAGCACATCGGAATACACGATCACTTATATTCCATTCTTGGTGAAGACCTCCAATGGCTCCTCTGATGACTCAGAAAAGATTTCTTTCTGTATGAGTCCCAGATATAAGTCTTAGTTATAGGGTTAAGATTCTCTTTTCTAGCTCTTTGATCTAGCATCTCTGGATCTTTGCCTCAAGAAATTCCCTAAATCAGTTGTATATTAGAACAAAACAGAGCATATCTAAAATTTTGCAAGTCTTCAATATCCTGTTCTGAACCAAATAATATATGATTTAATGAATGAGCAGTCTACACAATTTGGGGACAAAGGAAATGGCTGGATAATATAGGAGCAGTTTTAATTACCCAGCTGACCTTTACTGAACATCCAGCACGTGCTAAGTGTTATCCTAGCTATCCAAAAGGAACAGGAATGACTTGAGACCACCTGAAGAGAAACATATCAACAAGTGTGAAAGCATAGATAATTGCTTTACCTCTCGAACTCCATGGAAGTTACCATACACAAGGATAAATCTGCAGAGATTCCTGGATGTGCTGAATCTTGAGCCAACTGGTAAATTAGAAATTCTGACTTACATAGGAAATGGTCTTTTTCTTTAGTTCCTTTGCTCAATGCACAAGGGAAGGCATCTGGACATGTGAATGAACTGAACTCTGGTTCAAATCCAGAACAACTTACAGTGTGGGGGGAAGCACGTGTCTGAGGATGGCAGTGGTGGGACTTGTCCCCCCATGCCAGTATACGGCTCAGAGCCTGTGCTTTGATTATGTTAAACAAGAAGAAAGCGGCCTGTGAAGAATTCTTAGGAAGTGGTTTTTAATATAGCATCCTACCAGTATCCATAGTGCTCTCCTGAAAACTGGAGGAGTGAGGGCTGATCTGGGAAAAATCCATCCAAGTGAAAAAGTAACAACAACTCAGAGTCAGGCATAGGTATTACTAGCAGAGAGGTTTTATTACTATTTGTACTGGTAATGCTCAAAACAGGTCATTTCTAAGTTTAAAATGGGCCAGTTACTTTCTCAGAGCCATTGTGTTCATCCTTTTCCATTCCATTGTTAAAAAAATGCACCTTTGTTTCAGGATTTAACCTTTGCTAAAGCACCGGGCTGAGACAATCACAACAAAACACCTCCCCCTTAAAACTAGTACTTCAGAGCCCTGTTAAATCAAAAGAAAAATTCTTTCTCTCCTCCCCAGTCCCACAGCCCCTTAGGATTTTAAATGGTAATGACCAGTTCATTTGAGAAAATGGCATTTTAGTGCTCCCCTTCACAAGCTCTTAAGGCATATGAGGTGTCTCTTTCCCGGTGATGTGCACCTCCTTTTGTTTTCTGGCATTACTGGAACTGACCTGGCATGGATCACTGGGTGAGCAGGCAATCTTAAACACTTCTCATATAAATTACTGGTTCCTTTCCAAGTGCAATTGCTCACAGGGTAATACACCATTTTACAACTCTGATAGCAATGTCTCTTCGTTCTACTGGGTTCCACACCCCCCCAGGAAATGAACAGACAAAAAAGACTGATGGAGATGTGAACCTTAGAAATGTACGGTCTGGTTCAACCTTGAGTATGTGCGTACTGGGCATTTGGAGATCCTTCATTTCTTGTATTTCCTTCTTTTACACCTCTCAAGCCTTTTCCTGCTTTAAAAGCCATCTACAAGAACAAAAATATCAAAATGACACTCTCTGCACATGTGGACATTATAAAAAGCAAGGTAGTAATAAATATGGGCATCTACGAAAAGCTACTTTCAAAAATTTTTTCCAGAAAAGAAAATAATGCTCACACTTTATGATGCACATTTATTAGGTAGAAATGACACATCTTGCTTCCATGCAAATGAGGCTTACCGTTAATTGAGCACTCCAAGAGTCACTGGATGCTAATGATGGCCACATTTTCCAAGCCAGCGTCTTTTTTCCCATGAACTCTAATGACAAGGTGTGTTTTTACTGACAGTTGACTCGGATCAGAGCTTGCAGTATTGTATTTCAGGTTGTGGCTCTGTAAAGCCCTGTAACTTTCTTTGAAGTTAAATAGTGTCAATCTGTTTCCATGTCTGAATAACTCTTAGAAGAGCCTGCCTGACCCAAGTCAACTCATTGAAACATACTATTTCCCCATAATTGATGTTCCAAATGAATGTCCTTTTATAATAAAATGTGCTGGAAAACAAAACAGCTTTGCATCCGGCACAAGTTGCATCATAATTAAATTTTATTTTATCCCATCGAGGCATGCTAAATGTTGAGCAAAATATAATTTTAAGTAATTTGTTTGTATTCTTATCTGTAGGAGTTGGAAATTAACAGCGTTGCTAGTTTGCGTTTACTGTTAAGCCTGGAGAGCAGAGAGATTGCTTTGCAAACATTACAGTTATTATGTCTGCAGTTGGTACTCTTTGTATAAATTATTGATCAGCCAGCTTATTTTTCTTTCTGCTTAATGGATATTATAGCATAGCCGTTTACAACGCTATAGTTAAGGTTGTGTCAGCACTTCCATTATAATAAACCCTCTGTTACAGGGGGTTTATAACTTGTTGTAAAAATTTGCTCTGGGCTGAAACTTGACATACAAGATCTCCGGCTGGCTGGAAGGTGGCAATTGTTATTCTTTCAACTTAAAAAAAAAAAAACCAACTCTTTGTTCTGAAGGGCAATAAATAAATAAACAGTTTATTCTTTTCTAACAATCCTTGAAATTTCTGACTTCAAATAGAACAATTTTTATAGGCTGTTTGTTAGACAATGACGTCTTCTTTCACTTAATAAAGCAAAGAGGAAAAAAGGACGAAGATAATGAATTACAACAAGAAAGCAGTCAATCAATATAAACTTTTTAAATTGAGCTTAATGCATTTCTCCTAACATTACAAAATTATACAACAATTCATGTTTTAATATCAAACATGCATTTATACTACATAAGACTTCTTCCCCACCCCCATTCCCAGCTATGCATTCCTTAAACAATTCATAGGTCTTAATACTGATCTTTAGAGGAAAATGAGTTGAGGTTATTTAAAAAGAAAGATGTATGACAAGTAGAAAATGCCTCATATTAAAAGGTACAATTGAAGGTAGAATATTTACGAGAAAGCTGGGGATTTAAATGTCTGCCTGACTTTTTGACCTTACTTCAGTCCAGTCTGCTTTTCCCCTCACAATGGCCTGACTGAAGAGATGAAGGGAATTAATCTCAATTTATATTATTCTTGTTGCTGCTTCCTTTTACAATCCAGCTCTAAAATGATCTCACTGTGTTTGTTTTTTTATCAAATATTTGGCTGTGCAACTCAATACCAACCCACAGATGGAATTAGGACACTAACACTGGAAGTAAGGAGTGATGGACAAGTATAACTAAATTATCAAGGAGAGCTGACTGCCTGTCATGGAAATGATGTAGTTTGGAGTCAGGAAAACAATTCTAGGATGATTTTTTTTTTCTTTGTAACGATACTTCTCTTTGCCATTACCCTCTCTCTCTCCTGGCATGGGTTTTGAGATTTCTTAAAATATGCTCCACAACCAGCAGAGTATTTTTGGCTACATGTCACCTTCATTCTGAACCAGGAGAAAAGGAGGTGAGGATAGAAGTTTAGGGAGAAAGGAACAGTGGTGCAAATCCTGCATTTGGCTCTGAGATCTATACAAACAGGAATATGAATAGATAATCACTAGATGTGTTCTGTAAGCATATATACAGTCTATGCATTTCCATACTGTTAAACAGGTCAAAGTTATTTATAACCATTTAAACCACTTCTTTATTAAGGATGGAAGTTTGTAATGTAAAGTTCGAGTGCTTCAAGTTATAGTGTGTTCACCTTCAGTTCCCCACCTTCTGTCCTTTGGGTAATTCATCACGGAGCTCTCTGCTCCTGATTAGAGAGTGTATCCATGAGATAAAAGCCCTGTTCTTGTTCTTGAGTGAGGCAGGGAATTGGAAAAGAGGGGAAGACTGTGGAAGTGAGAGTTACTAAAAGTCAGAAGTTGGAACCCTAAGTGGGGAAAGCAGAGGCAGAAAGCGTAGAAGTAGAGAAGTCTGTGCTTCAAGCAGTCAAAGTTTATCTGCTGAGCTGCTTGGAGAGGCCGAGTGTCTAAGTTAAAAAGGCTTGAGAGAGTTACTTGGCATAATTTCTCCATCTTCAATGATTTACTACTGAAGAGCAAACATCAATTTTGGACTCTCTCCTGAGAAACGTTTAACAAAGTCAGTGAACTACTGGTACCCTGATATCTTTCTAGATTTGCCAAACTTGGATAGCTCTTTAATAAACCTCTGCCTGAAGTTAATCTCAGTCTTTTTTTTTTTCTTTTTCCTATTAAGGAAACAGGTCCATTAGTAAATAGGCAGATGTAAAAATGATCTTCCTCTTTACTTCTCCGTTGTGATATATCTTAGAATTGTTCAGAAGTGCACTCTATTGTTAAAGCTATTTGTGCCGGGTGTGCTAATGCACTCTTTGATTGAGTGAATTAGCAGTCATAACAATCTGGCAGTCTGGCCATAGAAGTGTGCTCAAATTGATTTGTGTTATGGCTGGACTGGAAAATCTAGTGTTAGTTGTTTTTTGCCCTGGGGCATTGTTTGTACCAAACTCCACTTTTCATTTAATTTTCCAATACATTTTGAAAGATTGAAATGCTTGTGATCAACATTTGATCCACTTGCATTATTTAAAAAAAATTCTGAAAGTAATTTCAGATTCCAAAAAACCTTGCTTTCAATTAGAGTAAACATAATTAGAGTGACGTCGTGCTCGGAATGGTAAATCTCCCTTTGAATCTATTAAGCGTGTTATCTCCTTGTCCTGTCACTGAAAGGAATTCAGTATATATCTGGAGTATATATCTGTATTTTTTTCTGTGCATGCTTCTAATAGAACTTGGGAAAAACTTAAAAGAATAAAATTGTAACGAACCTTTTCTTGTTGCCTTTGTGAATATGCCCAAATTGTTTCTGTTTCACTTAGTGATGCTTTAAAAAGAGGATACTCAAAGCTTTCAGGAAATTTTGAGATATGCAAGAAACATATGCAGATATGTGTTGTCTTTAAGTCACCCAATCATTTGGGTTTTTTTTTATATTCCATGAAATATACATTTTCAATCTTTTTCTTTCAAATAACTATGTCAATTGCTACACTGAAACTCTGAAGATTTAAAGACATGACTTATCTTGGCTTTGTCAATATTGGTATCTTTCTTACAATCTTCTGCTTTGCAGTCATTTACCAGAATTATAATGCAGCGTGAATAAACCTAAAAAATGACTATTGATTACAGAGAAAGCTTTGTGAAATCATTTAGTCAGTTTCCCCACTTGAGAAATCAGTGAATAAAATAGGTCAACAGAAAAGGATGGAAAGGATGTAATACAGTGCTATGCCACCCTGGGTTATAAAAAGGGTCAAAAATAAATCCCCATAGAACTCATGATTTTATACTCATAAAATAAAATGATACTTACCAAATCCCAACTATAAATCCTCCTTTCTACAGATTTATTCTTCTTTTTCAAACCAGAGCTTTGGAAAATACATTTTTATGTTTCCCTGTTTCAGTAGAAGCATTTCTTTGTCACTGCCCCCTTTTAACCAAATAGGATGCCCTCATCATCGAGCTAAAGTGCTGTTGTCATCCAGGTATTCACCGGGACTTTAGCTGCTACAGCTACTCTGTATTTCCCTACTGTCTCCTGCAACCTTACAGCTCTTCTGAAAACTGCATTTCATACTGCACTGAGCTCTGTATCCTGTGTCGACTTTTGTTAAGTAATAGATGGTGAGACCTGAGACCACTCTCTCTATTAGTTCCCATTCATTGGGATGTCGTCGGGGGCAAGGGAGGAGCGGGGAGGAGAGGGGAGGGGCCAAGAGGGGGCAGAGGGAGGGAAGAAAATACCTTCCCTGAACTGGTACAAGCTCAGCTTCAAACGACATCCTAGGAAAGAAATTAAAGACTTCTTAATTAGTGCAGCAATTAAGCTTTCTTGGTAGCATTTTAATCAGCACAGGCCCTATCAAAGGACAAACAGAACGATTTGCAGGTCTTTGAATTTTAAACAGTCTTATTGATTTCAGCACAATACGTCTTCACAAAACACAGGGAGAATTTTCTAATATCAGTTACAGTACTTTGAGTTTTGCTTATGCAAATTGAGTGCAGGTTGGAAAAGATGAGATGAGGAAGAGGACCTGAAACAGCCACGGATGTAACACAGTAAACAAACAAGACAAAAGCTTTGAAAGCTAAAGATGCGGTGGAAAGAGTGAGAATTTGAAATCTCCGTGGAGTTGATTTATCTGCTGTTGTTAAATACTGTTTGCCTTAATCATTGGTAACATTTCTCAAAAAAAAAGGGGGGGGGGAAGGAAAGAAAAAGAGAAAAAGGAAGAAAGAATCTTAAATCTTAAAATATTTGAGGGTTTTTTCCTTACATATTTTAATTTGCATTATATGCTTTTTCTAATCCTATTGTTTGATCAAAGGGGCAAGTGGTAGTTCCCAGAAAGGGTTTAGAGACCTGAGGTGGGGAGTGGGGGGTGGGGAGTGAGCTCCCATTCAGGTGGAGGTAAGTGCCCCAAGCCCTACCCGGCAACGGAGCGTTTGCTGGGAGGCGCAGGATTCCCTGCAGAAAATCTGGAGTTTGCTTCAAAGCTGGGTGGGATTATGGCTTGGTCAGCTATTATCACTTTCTGCCCGTGGCTTCCAAATATGGCAGGTATTGGGTGAGTGGAAGTTTAAGGAAATGTGAGAAATGAGAATGGTAAGGGCAGATTTTCAGCACTTAATTCCAATTTCTTTTCCCATTTCTGGATGTAGAATTTAAAACGAGGAAACTGTAGTTTAGCATTTCGAACTATATCAGAGTTTATTAAAGTTGTGCATGGAATTCCAAAATAAAATTAATATTTCCGGGCTCAATGTCTTCTTCTCCTCCACTCATTAGCATAGTAATTTGGCATTTTTAAAAAAGCTAATATTTTCCAAAACATGTGTAAACACTTAACGTGGTGTTTTGATGTATGTGATATATATAGAATCCTTATTTTGGAGGACTGATAGGAGGAGTGGAAAAGTAATATAAGTTATTTTTGAGTGTATTAAAATTCATTGGCCAACTAGGCCAAACAACTGTGTAAACTTCAGCTATCTTTGCAGAAGTTTATCTACTTTCTGGCAACAATCAATTTTCTGAATTCTTATGTCCCTGAAAAGCCTCCCTGAAAAGATATAACTGCTGGGCCCCCAAAAGTTTAGCATCAACTTAGACAAATTAGTCAGTGGTGCCATATTTCTCTGTAGATATTTCCAGTAACTTCTGACACTAAACTTTAAAAAGTTTAGAGAATTAAAAATGACAAAGAGAAATGTGATAATCATTTCAGTACCAAAATGGCAGAATTTCATTATGAAATTTCCCGACACCGTGGACCTGATGCTAATAGTTTACTTTTTAAATCTCCCCAATGCTAAAGAGTTGTTTCTGTATTGTGAAGTTAATAAGCATGTGTAGGCAGGATTAAAGCTGAATTATTTAAGATTCCTAGAGATACAAACAGAGAACAAACTTGACCTATGTTCAAATCATATGTTGGTCAAAAATCCCTGAAAAGAAAAAAATACCTCCATGCAACAAGTTAGAAAGGGAAGAGAAGGAGGGAAGAAGGCAAAGAGGAAGAGAGTCAGTCTAAACTCAGCCTAATATTTTTAAGCACAGCTTAAAAATAGCACCCTTTCTGCCTTTACAAGTCAACTAGGGAGCTTGTTTTGTCCTTTTCATTATTTACAAAACACATTTGTACTGCCAAACTGAAAAGGACTTTCCCAAAATACACTGAAACTTCTCAAATACGAAAGAAAATGTGTTATTCATCTAACACACTGGCAATTAGCTTTGGGTCTTAAAGGATGTCAGGGTAGTTGTTTTCTGTGCAAGACAGGTGAATTAATTACAGAGTTTTAAGTAAGAAAACACATCAGTGTTTTCTTGTTTTCCACTCTTTAAATCTTCAAGGATGTCTGATCTCTTTAAAGTCTCCAGGTAAAATAAGCATTTCTGACCTGCCTTTAGGGTGAAAGTGAAGTTATTCTGAACGACCCACACCATGGCAAGCATTTCTTTCTTTCCACAATCCATCAGGAAATAAGAAACTGAATACAGAGGATTCCATTATTCTTAAGTGACTTCAGACTGACTTTCCCCCCACAATTTGAAAGCTGTCCTGGAATTTTCACTATCTTCATGCTAACAAATAATCTAATAAATAGAGTAAAACAGTCAGATGCAGAAAACACAGGCTTTGCTTACATGTGAATCTTCCTGAAAATAATTTCTTAATAATCATCAAGTGAGGGGATGTGTTCTCATTTATATCTTATTGCAAAAAACGAGCGGAGATGCATCCTAAATCCTTGAAGGAGAGCTCAGAGCGCTCTGGCTCCTCTTTAAGTTGGCAGGCGATTGCTTAGAAGGTTTTGGAAAAAATTACGAGTCGTCGCGGACGAAATGGAATATTAGGCATACAATCTAACGGTAGCAGCAGAAGAGAAGTGGATCATGTCCCTCTCCTTTTCCGACCGCCACGTCTGGGTCCCGGCTTTTCCTCTCGGTCCCTCGCATAGTTTCTTCTTTATCCCCCCCTCCCCTCCTTCTTTTCTCCCTCACTCGCTTTCCGTCTGCGTCTCGCGCTCTCGGAGTGTCTGCTCCGAGTTCCTGGTTGGATCATTTGGGTTAATACTAGTGAGTGAGGTTTTTGCGGCTTCAAAGGGTATTTCAAGTTTCCGGAGCTCCTCCCCTCTGCACCGTGTGACAACAACAACTCGTCCAGCCGGCAGCCTGCACTTTTCAGCTCATTTTCTCTCTGTCATTCCCCTCTCAGTCTTTGATCAATGTACTTGCCAGGGAGAACCCAAGTCCTTCAAACCTCCTCCTTTTCACCTTCATCCTTAACTTTGTGCTAGAGCGGGACCCACACAACAACCGCCGACCCTCCCCGC